>MJUU01026884.1:53852-78787 GCA_002080025.1 Modiolus philippinarum | reverse complement strand
CCAGCGCAGAACATAGTCTAACATGGGACCCTATGGGAAAAGCATCTATTTGCTATCTCCTCTGACGCTACTGAAGCAAATTCAACCAATCTTTACAGTAATTATGTATGGAAGGTACTTGGATCTGACAAAAAAGATGGCCTCCAGTGCAGAATATAGTTTAACATTGGTGCCAGGAATGAGATAACCATCTTTATAGTCATCATTTCTGAAATGTATAGAAGGTCCTTTGCAAAAATTATTCATTTCAATAGGATCAGACAAAAAAACATGGGTGCTAATGAAGAACATAGCTAAACCTTTGACCCCATTGGTAAGAAAACATCTTTTTTAGTCATGTTTGTCGTAAAAGCATTTTGCCAGGTGAGCGATACAGGCTCAGTCTCTGAGCCTCTAGTTTATTTTTAGTCCGATTTTGATGCAGTTTTTCCCAAAGGATTCCTTATGAAAAATTATCACAGCGCTCTACTATTAGATTTTTGGTAACTTGTTTCCTTACCCAGCTATGAGGGGCCGAAGGGGCCAAAAACTTGAATTTACAGATAACCTAAAATTTGATGTAAGCTTTATAGCTTTCAGCAGTTTGTCAATGGATTGGTCAAAGAGGAATCATAAGGAGTCATAAGGGCTAATTTTTATTTTCCCTAGTTTGTGTCAAGCTAATTACTGGGTCAATCTCCTTATTGCTTACATCTAATTATTGTGTCAAGCTCTTTCCTATGTCCATACTCACTTTAAATTACACTTTTTCAAATTTCAGTGGACGACATGCTGCGGTCGTATCATGCTGCGCTCTGCGTAGCTCTTTATTTATCAGATCAAACAAAATTAGCAATCTTCATTGAGGATCTTAAGTACATTATTCCTGTCAAGTTTGGTTGAATTTGCTTCTTTGGGCTCAGAGGGGAAGATGAAAACGTGATTTTTCCAATAGGGTCCAGTGTTAAACTTAAGTTCTGCGCTGTCGACCATGTTTTATATCAGATTGGAACGAAATAAGCAATCTTTGTTAAGGACCTTTAGTACATCATTCCTGTACAGTTTGGTTTAATTTTCTTTGGTGGTTTCAGAGGAGTAGATGAAAATGTGATTTTCCCATAGGGTCCAATGTTAAACTATGTTCCGTGCTGGCGGCCATGTTTTTTATCAGAACAAAATGAGCAATCTTTGTCTGGGACATTTAGTACATCATTCCTGTAAAGTTTGGTTGAATTTGCTTCAGTGGTTTCAGAGGAGAAAATGAAAATGTGATTTTCCTATAGGGTCCATGTTAAACTATGTTCCTCGCTTGCGGCTATGTTTCTTATGGGATGGGAAAGAAATGAGCAATCTTGGTTAAGGACCTTTGGTACATCATTCCTGTCAAGTTTGGTTGAATTTGCTTCAGCCATTTCAGAGAAGATGAAAATGTGATTTTCTCCATAGGGTCCAATGTTAAACCTAAGTTCTGCGTTGGCGGCTATGATTTTTATCGCATCGTAACGAAATGAGCAATCTGTGTAAAAGACCTTCTATACATCATTCCTGTAAAGTTTGGTTGAATAATTTTGCTTCAGTGGTTTCATAGGAGAAGATGAAAATGTGAAAAGTTAACAGATGACAGATGGACTGATGCCAAGTGATTGCAATAGCTCACACTGACCCTTTGGGTCAGGTGAAAAGGGTCAGGTGAGCTAAAAAGGAGAAAAAAAAACAAAAAATAAATGTACAAAGCTGAACAAAGCATAAAATGAAAATGGTCCATATCACTTCAGCAAAGGTGAAAACTATACCCGAGTTTCAAATAAACACATACTTTGTATCTTTACTAGAAAATATGAGATTCAAGAATAGATGCCCATGATCAGTGTGTTCAAAACTGTGCACATTTTTAATCAAAACTGGCCTAGAGGGGAGGTTCACATCATCAATGTATTCAAACAACAGTACAAACTTTCAGAGGTTTTTAGTCAGAGATGTGAATGTTTCAGATTACACAAACTGTCATGTTAAAATTTGATGAAAAAATGAGTAAAAATTCGACATTTTTCATTCAAAACTCACCAATAGGGGAGGTGCACATCTTCAATGCCACCAGAACAACTGTACAAAGTTTCAAAAGCATCAGGTATATAAAGGTGTCAGAGTTTCAGATTACACAAACTCAGTACCTTAATGTTAAAATTTGATGAATGACTAAGTTCAACAATGAATAAATTTGTCATTTTTATTCAAAACTCACCAAAAGGGTTGGTGCACATCTTCAATGTGTCAAGAACAACTGTGCAAAGTTCCAGAAGTATTGGTTTAAAGGTGTCGGAGTTTCAGATCACACAAACTTGGTACCTCCAAAGCCTGTCAGCTTGACGGAGTCAAGTGGCACCGTTGGTGACTCAGGTAAAAATGGCAGGATAGCAGGAGTCAAGTGGCACCGTTGGTGACTCAGGTAAAAATGGCAGGATAGCATCCAGTGAGTACACAGAATTGAAACTTTTCCCCAAAGACCTAGTTTTTGACATGACTTGTTTGACGTCACAAGTTCTCGACAGGTATGTATGGTGGGTAAATTGACCAATGAAATAGCATGACATGTCGTAACATCATAATCAATGTAGTTTTCTAAGAATATATGATCAATTCTGGCACAGTAATATTTTTTATGCTTTCAATTATTCCTTTCAAATTTTTAATTTTTTGCATCTTTTAATTTTTTTTGTGTATTTTTTTTTTGTTTTGCTGTATTTATTTATTCATCCATTAATGTATGAACTGTTCTTGGAATTTTTGTCCTTTCCTTATCTATTGTCATTGTTTGAAGATTTATGTATGCAAAATTACCACCAGCAAACGAACAGAAATTCCCAAATTGAAAACCTCCCTTCATTGATGAGAAACGACTTGAACAGCATTCCATATATTTTTTTTTTTGCAAAGACTTATTCAATATATTTACTTTCAAGAATGAATTGCAGGTCAATTATCTTTTGGAACAGGCGATATTCATTTATATCAGTAAAGTGGTTTTTTGATATAAAACCTGTCTTTTTACCAGTTTGAGGAACACTTGGAATAAAGAAAGCATGGGAAAATTGCAAATTTTATTCATGACAATAATAAACACCTTGTGGGGTATTATGGCCATTGTTCTTTCCGTCACAAATTGAAGTGATGTTCTTTTTTATTTTCAAGTTTCTTTTATATGTCAAAACTGAATTGCATAAAGCTATAGAGAACTGGTTACTATAGAGAACAGGTGAAAGCATGATACTAAAGTGTCAGCAAACAGAAATAGAAACACAACAGGTCTGGAAATATCTTATAATTAAGCCCCAAATCTGAAATAAAAAAATTATCTTCTGTAGTAGGTTATGTGTAGAATATTGAAAGATAGACCAGCAAAACAAAATCTAATTAAAATTGGATCTACCAATTGTTCCTTACTCTCACTGTATGGTAGATCTAACAACATTCTACTTTCTGTTCTAATGACCTTTCAAATCAACCAACCAGATTGCAGCTTCCAGGTACATGTATTTGGAAACATTGGAATTATGATAAAACAGGAGGATTTCGAAATGGCCATCAGAACAGAGAGTAGCATGGGGTGTTGTTAGATCTACGGTATCATCTACCATGCAGTGAGTGTAAGGAACAATTTGTAGATCTAATTCTAAATAAATTGGCCAAAACAAGTTTTCACATGATTAATTTGCATAGTGCTGTTATCATTTTTGTGGTCCCTAAGGACAAGGTCACAGTGGCAAAAATAAACATTAAAATGTAAAATGCAGCATGACTCGTAGTGCTACAGCTCTTCCAACAGACTCTACCTGGTACAAGAAGTACCATCACACTATGTATATAATAAAAATCTACCTTGGGACCTTTGTTAAACAATACTTTTGATAAACAATGAGAGGATAAGGAGTAAATGCACACAAGACATAGTCCCTTGAAATACATGGTACAATCAAGCAATGGAACAATACTTTTATTGTTGATCTTCATCTTAAGAGTCATAATAATGCTTTCTATCTTGTGACTTCTATTTTTCATGAGACTTTATACTTTGACCTTCATCCAGTATTCTGTTAACTTAGTCTACAATTTTGTGACCTCTGTCTATTATCTTGTCACCACAGCATATTATCTTGTAACATTGAGTACCAGCTTGTGACCTTGTCAACCATCCTTTGATCTTTGCTTTCTATTTTGTGAATTTGTGTTTACAATTTTTGTGAATCTTAACATGGATGTATGCAGTTTGGGTCTTGTTTAGTCTTCCCGACATTTATCATTCAATTTATGACCTTGTTCTATTACTTTGTGGTTAGTCTGCCTTGACATTTGTCCTACATTCTATGACCTATTGGTCTTTCAATCTGTCACAAAAAGTAAATAATATATGTAAATGTATATATTTAATGAAAAACAAACAACTAAGGTACATAGATAAACATTTTTTGAAGGTGATATAACTATCTACAATTTGCCATTTATACATCCTTGTATTGACTTCATAGAAAAACACAAAGTTACTCCTTATAAATTGTACAGACCCCTTGTCTTGTACTTCATGTATTTCAAAATGAAGTTTCTTAAAACAAACAAAAACAAAAAAAAAAACACATGCATTTAATGCTTTCCTATCTTGGGAAAAGTGTTTGTTGACCTCAGACATAACTCAATTCAATATGTATAATATTAAAAATAAAATAATCTGACATTGCATGTTACAATAATAACCAAGGAATATTATGTTCGCATTATAATTGATACATAAATCATTAACGCACACAATGCCTACAAGAGTTATGTTCCTGTTTTTATCAAATTACTACATTTCTTCCTGCAACCTAACATCAGTAACCATGGAAATGCAATGATGATTGTACAGTAAATGTGTTTTGTTAGGGCTGTTCCAGAAATAATGGTATGGGGGGAGAGGGGCTCGGAAGGCACTTTTAATTTGTTTACTCTCATTGTTTCTTCAGTGCAAGTCTCCAATATTCCCCACAACCCATCAAATTTNCCTACAATTTTTTCTGGAACAGCCCTTAATAAATTTTAATAATTTATGCTTCAATTTGTTTTGTTAGTGGAGATATTTTGTATTACCCGTGGGAAATTAATATTCCTTCCGATTCGAGAAATTGATAAAAACTGCATAAAATCTGAACATGAATATTGAAGCTGAGGTGTAAACTTGTACTAAAGAGTAACTAAATAGTAATCTTACATGTACAACAAAAATATGCAATTAATTCACCAGTTCTCAAGGAATTCAACTGAATTTTTCAGTGAAACACATTTTTATTTGCCTTACCAAACAGGAACTTGATATAAATGTATTTACTTGAGAAATGGTAATATTAAATTGCAAAGGGTATTCTCTAAGAAAATTGTGTCATTTCATGACAACATAAGGATGTCATTTAAACTTTCCTACACCAGTGACAACACAGTTTTAACAGTTTACCATACATTTGTTTTAAACTAAGTAAACAAAGACAAGAGTATAGACTCCCCACACTTAAACCATTAATGTGGCTACAGTTTGAGTATTTGAACTAAGTATATGTTAGGCCCTATCAAGTTAATTTATAGATTCTCATCCACCTTTAACAAAAAGTCTGGGGTGGGTGGGAGGATATTATATTATTTTTTTTTCCCTGATTTTCACTAAAAATTGATAGGAATTTAAAGAAAATTTCTGAATAATTGAAAATCTAAAAAAAATTGAGCTTAGAACTAGAGCTGTTGCCAAATTGCAACCAATTATGCCCCCGCTCATTGAACCCAGAATTAATATGGCAAGTGCAAATTTAAGTGTGTGTTGACACAATACAGGTGTTGACACAGTACAAGTATGGACACAGTGATATGCCTCCCCTTTCTCCAAAATATATGAAAGGGAAGTTCTAAGCCCGAAAATCAATTCTATGGGTGCTAAGCAATCTTCCTATAAAGTTTTATCCATTTTGAGGAACTTTGAATTTTCCATTTTTTCCAGTTTCCATGGCAACGGCAGTCATTTTGAAAATTCTGAGACCCAAAATCATTTCTATGGGTGTTAGACATCCTTCTTGTGAAGTTTGCCTTTTTTTCAGTTTCCATGGCAACTGCGGCCATTTTGAATATTCCAAAAGATATTTAAGTGCACATCTACTTATTGTGAGTTATATTCCTTTGAAGTGGTTGGAATTTGGTTGCAAACTTTCTTAAAAACATGAATAATTGTGTTTTTCATTTCTACGGACGGACGAACAAATGAATGAACGAACGGACGGACGGACGGACAGACAGACAAGGGTAAAACAATATGCCCCCGACTTTTCGTGGTGGGGGCATAAAAATGGGGTGGGTGGGGATGAGAATCTATTAATTCATTTGATGTGGCCTTACGTTCATTATTTATAGCACTTTAAGTCTTCATGCACCAATTTTTGTTTTAGTTAGCACTATAGTGTATATCATTTATGACAATGTAAAACTGGATATTATTATGCCACATTATTAAGTCACTTGTTACAATTCTTACTTTTTTTCATTTGAGAAAAATAGACTACTGTACCCCATTTATCAAATCAGGCTACCCTATTTAACCTATGCATTATGAAAAATGTTTGGTCATGTAAGTTCAATGGCAACACTAAAATAGCAAAGAAATTGTATCGTATTCAAACTACATGACTTCTATCATCAAATTTGCCACAACAAACAAAAATTTGTCAAATCCCAAATCATGATCCATTGATGGGGAACCCTTATTGTGACTTAGTTTAGTACAAATTTAAATCAACAAACATATAATTTGTTTATAATGTGCTTTGCACAAAAATAAGGAAAAATCTATAGAACTAAGCAAAAATAATAAAAATAAATAAATATTAAATAAAAGCACTTCTAATAGATAATTCTACAGTATAAATCTTAAATAAATATTTACAATTAAACAATATTCTACCCTAGAACCAATAGGACCAAACAATGTCATCTGGTCCTTGGCTGAAATATGAAAAAAGAGAAGTTCATGAATGGAACAATTTTCCATGTATAAATTATGCTCATGTATCTTGATTTTTAGTGAAAAAAGGGTCTTTAATATTTCAATCCTTGTACAATATACATATATATATATATGTTGTGTACAAGTTGTGATTTTGTACAAGTTATAACTTGTACAAAAATATTGTACAAGTTGTGCTTACATCCACACTTATTTTACATTATTAAAGATAACAAATTTTCTGTGACAGAATTGGAAAAAACGGCATTTTTCCTAAGAAATTCAAGTCTTAAACTAATGCATTTCATAGTATTTCTAAATCAACACCAAGTAATAATAGTACAATAAGCTAACAAACTTCAATTTGTGTATTTTACAAAACATTATTAGCAACCCATGTTTTCTTGTTAAAATGTACTTAATTTCATACCATAGTAATTCAGTTATATTTACTAAGTTCAGATCTTGTTAAATATACTATAAAATTTGTTGGAAATGCAGAATTAATTTGTGAGAATCCTTGATGAAATGAAGGTACCCACAATTTGTCATAACTTGTCCAAATTTTTGTACATGTTATAACTTATACAAAATTACAACTTGTACACAACATATATATCAAATTCACACACAACATAGAAGTATGGTAATATAAATGTTTATCTATTCTACACATAAAATTAAATAAAGTAATTAGTTTGCAAATGTTAAACATGATCTGTAGTTGTAGTGATATACAATTCATAGTTCATATTAAACAACTCAAATAAACATGTATGTCTCCTCTTCAGACATGTTTATATATCAAGGTCATATATTTTACAATTAAACACATGACAATTTGAACATGTTTATGTGAAGGTTACATATTTCATAATTATATATACATGACTATTAAATTAATTTAAAATACTTGCATAATTTCTAACTGTTTTAAAATTATTCAAAAATTGCATCAAATGTGGAAACAATGAGAAGAAATAAATACAGCTAATATCATTTTTATTCACAAGTATCATATTTACAAATCATCTAACATGTGTTCTTCATAATGTACACATGTCAGATATACATGTGTATACATGAAGTGTTATTACACCTTTATTCATGCATGAAAAATATCTGCATCTTCAAAAAGTCCAATGTCAATAGAATAATTAGAACAATATTTCATATTCTTACAAACAATTATACCTTTTTGTCAGTAAACCTCGTATACTCGAAAATTATATACAAATATTTAACATTATTCAAACAAATTTCCTTTTTTCGAATCTGTCAATCACTAAAGAAACTTGTTTACACAATTATCGTGTATCTACTCATGCAAACTGTAACTCATTTATTTAAACAAACTTAACATCATTTAAAATAATACACATATTTACTCAGACAGCTCTGGCATCTGTACACAAACTAATTCACTCAAATTATACTCATATTTACTCAGACAACTCAACAGCGCTACACATACTCAATGATTAATTATACACAAAATTACACACATATTTACTCATACAACTCGAACAGTTGTAACAAAATTGATTAAGGTGGCTCATTCTTCACATTTTTGAATTTGTGTCAGATTTTGGATCTCCTCCTTTCCCCCAGTTCAATGGCTAAAAGAATTTTGCAAACTAACCCCCACTTTTTATTTTATGAATGTCTTCTATAGGTCTATTTATTGTGACATTTTGACAAGATGCATTACTCGCTGCTACTGTGAACATGCCCTTGTTTTTGGGTTTGGTTTTTTTTTGCAACTGTGTCCATGCTTTATTTAATGTTGAAACAGGAAGACTCTTTTTGCAGGAAATCTAATTATGAATACAGTAGTTTATACAATGTATAATTTAGTTCATTAACCTCAATATTTCTAACAATACATCCATAATCTATATATTATTCAGTAAAGGACCTGCTTCCTGACTTACTTTTATAATTATAAACTTGCTGACTTAAAATAACATGTAAATTTTCTTCGCTGATGTAAAAGTCCTTTTATAACATGTATTTAAAATGAACTATAATATCTTGCCAAGATCCTTAGTTAAAATTATAGTATAGCACATCAAAATCTACTTAAGATTTTTTAAATTGTAAGTAAAATCATGTTTTGGTAAAACATTCATCTTTCTATAAATACATGTACATTAAGGTAACATTTTTTTACTTACTTTGAGTGATGTATCATATACATGAACATGTGTATGGGGGGTGTGCTTAAACAAATCAACTGTAGATATTTTAATGGGGTCAGTCTGACAATGGAAAGCACCCCTGGTTTAAAAGAAATGGAGTTTTAAAGTTTGATGTATTTTCTACATTCAGTTATCAATTTTGTCACACCGAATATGAAATGACTAAGTCTTTCAGAGAAAAGTATAACCTTAGGTCTACCTTGGAAGGTAAATCAAATTTTGGATGCAATCTTTCTTTACATCAAATTTCTTTCTTTGTACATCATAGTAAAAATTCAGGAGGTTTTTTTATTATGTAGTTAGTAGCAACAGTTCATAACAATATAACTAATGCCAAATGGTTTGCTTTATATCAAAAGTCATTAACTGATTTTTAAAGCTATTTACTGGTATCTGGGACTAATATAACTGGTATCTGGGACTAATATAACAGGGATTTGAAACTATTTAACAAACCAGTTTGATCGAATAAAAAACAGTGTCCAGGCTATGATTTTCGATTGTAACTTTTGATTTACTCAACATAAAATCATTCTGAAAAATTTGCCGAAAAGCTGATTTATTGCATATTTACATCATTAAATTTTCATTCAAGCAACAATGAAATTCTCATTAAAAATGGATAATAAATGCACCATGGGTTGTTTTCTTGTGTAAAGAGGTCGTAAAATTCTCGAGAAACCGTCCAATAAACAAATGACAGTTATCGGTGATTAACAAGCGTCAGAACAATGAAAATAAAGAAAATTGGCTAACTTTAACTCGCTAGTTTACATGTCAAATTCCATCATACAATTACGAAATTTTACCAGGATAAAGCTCTTTGTATTGGCTTTATAGCCATATATAATTTATGCAGGAAAATTTTTTAACAGTGCTGATAAATTTTGCCTGATGTGACCACGGTCATGCAATTTTTAGAAATAAATTTTGGAGTTCAAACACTAAACTTTTCCCTGTGTATTTTAAAACTAATTTCAACTAAATTTAAAGAAAAATATACCATGATTCGCATCGAAGTTTCATCTTCTCAATCATGTAAAATTTGTAGCATTGAATTTTTCGGGGAAAATAAAAAGTGTACTGAAAAAAACGTCATGAAGTGTAAAATTTCCCGGTATATTTCTAAAAAATCCAAAATTCTCCAACTTTAAGAGCAAAGTTTGTGTACTTTGGAATAAATTTATTTTACAAAGAATATACTATGATTTTCAGCAATTTTTTTTCTATAAAATGGTGTACTTTGTATTAAAATTGGTGAAAAAATGTAGCTGTAAAGTGTACCAAAACTTTCCCATGTTTCAACAGAGAAATGCTAAAAAATACGACGATTTACAGGTAAATCTGCCGAGACATCGAAATTATAAGAAATACGAATGTTTCATATCCCTGTTATATTAGTCCCAGCTGCTATACAGCATTTATAATTTCTATTCCAATGTACATCTATCATTAAAGGAGAGTAAAGTCTTAAGTTAATTTTGATTTGCTAAGATCACTGGTATCAAATACAAATAAGAAGGCACTTAACATTCTGGAAAGGGAAAATCGGTGGCGAGACATTACAAAAATGTCAAATATGGTAAATCCAACTATTAACACAACTCTAATCATTTCCACTCGTACATATACAGCAATCTGTCATGGTTAACATATGACCAACACACAGGCATCAAGTCTAACATTTCAACATTCAGTGACTGTTTTACATACTACAGCCATTTTTCACTAACAACAGTCAAACAGAAATCTGTCATGGAAAACTATCACAACAGTCAAACATCAAACATAATCTGTAATGTCAAACTGACAAACAGTCACAGATAACAGTCAGACCTTGACTGCACCTTGTACTCAAGGACACAAATATCAATTTTGAAATATACATGTTTACTGACAGATTTCCTCAGTCATTCTCTGTCTCACATACAACAATTATTTATACACTAACGACAGTCACAAACCTTGACTGTATCTTGTACTCTTGGACACAAATATCAACATTGAAATATACATGTTTACTGACAGATTTCCTCAGTCATTCTCTGTCTCACATACAATAATCATTAATACATTAACAACAGTAAACCTTGACTGTATCTTGTAACAGGTTCAGTAAGTCTTGTCATGTAACTAGATACCTAAAGCGTTACCCACCCAAATATGTAGATTAGGATGTTCAGACTATTATGTCTTATAGTTTCATAAAAATACAACTTTTGACTACAATCTACTTATCCAGAAGTTGCAAAATTGAACACAACTAACAGACCCCGAAATGCAAAACAATATTCAGACACATATTACAATTAAATGTGAGCAGTAAACATCATTGAGAAAATCTGAGTAATTCACAATCATACTATAACATTTTGTACACACATCTATTAGATATATCACCAAGTTACAGTTACAGTTGCTGGAATACAGGTCAGGACTTTTTTTCATTTAAGGACTTTTTCAACATTTTAAACAGTTGCTCAGACCTATAGTCAAGATAATACATTACACAAAGTTTACACACGACTTTCAAATTTGAGGATTATGTTGACGCATATAACATTTCACACCTATGGAATTACACATATAGCACTTTTATACACTACAGTTATATACACATTTAACACAGCCATCAATTTGTACATAATTATCAAATGAAAGGTGTATTATATATACAGCACTTCGTTTGTTGATAAGTGCCCAACAAGCTTACTCAAACATACTCTGCTTTTGGAGGTTTGTTAAGTTCAGGATCTTTACTCCTGTCGTATGAATCTACCGCCCATTCTGTATTATGCATAATAAATCGCATACATAACTTGTACACAGTATGTTTAGCCTTGATTTCTACAGTCATTGCTATAAAGAAAGCCACAAAGAATGCCACACCACATCCTAACGTAATGATCTCTTCCGTCGTAAGTTCTACTTTATTTTTGGGGAATTTCGTAATTTGTCCCTTGTCAGACAAGAAGCACATGATGGTAGCTACGGCACAGCCAATCATAACTACTAGATTGAATAGGAAAATGATGTGTAGACATTTATCACGATTATTTACCCTTGGAAATTTCCAATTTCTGAACTGAAAAAGAAAGTAATTTCATTGTAATTACATCATGTTAATTTAAAATGTATCAAGAAAATATGAAGTGAACAAAATATTAACTGAAGGAAGACATGTGAAGTTTAAAAAGCAAGTTTAATTTACAGAAAACAACATGTATAGACTAAGATGATATAAAATTTTATTTAATCTAGAAATAGTTCTGTTTTTTTCCTTCACACTTTAAAATCCTTGATGCATGCCATGGAACAGATTACATAATTTTTCAGTATAAAGGAAATATGATTTTTAAGAACAAGGATTCCTTCAGAGTTGGTCTCCCTAATATGACCTTTATATGAATGCATTATGCTTTTGTAGATAATGTTTTCTTATCCCCTAACTTGAATGTTCCCAACATAATATGGAGTTATAATGATATATAACTCTTGAATTTACACTACATTATTGCATAAACTGACTTCCGTAGATATATTTAAATGATTTTTTTTGTACAAATTAAAATTATGTAGCACATGTTATTCAAAGTTAAGTATTAACAAATACTTCAAATACTACATACAGACACTAGTGTACTTCAAATTATAGGTACTTAACCTATTCAAGTATAGGTCATAAAATTATATATTTGTAACTTTTATGTCAGATCCTTACATCTACTTGACCCTGACGAATCATTTCAAAAGTCTTAAACATATATCTTTTTACTTTCTTGTCATCATGTACCAGTAGGGAGGAGGAATCATGTACCAGTAGGGTGGAGGAACCATGTACCAGTAAAGTGAAGGAACCATGTACCAGTAGGGTGGAGGAACCATGTACCAGTAGGGTGGAGGAACCATGTACCAGTAGTGTGGAAGAACCATGTACCAGTAGGGTGGAGGAACCATGTACCAGTAGGGTGGAGAAACCATGTACCAGAAGGGTTGAGAAACCATGTAGAAGTAGGGTGGAGGAACCAAGTACCAGTAGGGTGGAGGAACCATGTACCAGTAGGGTGGAGGAACCAAGTACCAGTAGGGTGGAGGAACCACATACCAGTAGGGTGGAGGAACCATGTACCAGTAGGGTGGAGGAATCATGTACCAGTAGGGTGAAGGAACCATGTACCAGTAGGGTGGAGGAATCATGTACCAGTATGGTGGAGGAAC
Organism: Modiolus philippinarum; assembly: GCA_002080025.1. Lineage (NCBI taxonomy): Eukaryota > Metazoa > Mollusca > Bivalvia > Mytilida > Modiolidae > Modiolus > Modiolus philippinarum. The sequence continues at coordinate 65,380 of MJUU01026884.1, read as the reverse complement.
CATGTACCAGTAGGGTGGAGGAACCATGTACCAGTAGGGTGGAGGAACCATGTACCAGTAGGCTGGAGGAATCATATATCAGTAGGCTGGAGGAACCATGTACCAGTAGGGTGGAGGAACCAAGTCAGTAAAGAAATAAATCGTGGACACAAGATATGTCTCGTCCAACCCATGCATCGCATGTATCTCCACACTGATCTAATGCAGCAGCAATTATAAAGAAATCTAAGTCTTAAATTGTGTTTACTACCTTCTACAAAACAAAAACAAACTTGACCTGGGCTTGGAATTGATATGTACTTCAATATGCAACTAGGGGTGACTGTTCTAGCAAACACAAACATATGTCTCCCCTTCATATAACAGATAATACTAGAATATTCTAAATGCATTAGGAGCTAAAGAAATATCCTAAGTCTAGGTCAAAGATGAAAAAGTTCTGGCCTGGAAAAAATTGAGTCATTTGACCTCAAGATCATAGGTCAAGGACACATGAAGGTCACTATGGTATGGGACACATCTTCTCATGATGATACATCAACATGCTAAATATCTTCAGTCTAGGTTAAAACATGAGAAAATTCTGGCCAGCACAGGCCAATTTTACTAATTTAACCTCAAGGTCAAGGTCATATTAAGGTCACTATGATACACAATACACTGTCTTATGATGATGTTACCGTAATCCAAATATCTTCAGTCTCGCTCAAAAGATGAGAAAATCTTGCCATTGGACAAACAATTCAGTAATTTGACCTAAAAGTCAAGGTCACATGAAGGTCACTAAGGTACGCCACAAATTTTCTCATGATGATACACCCATATGCCAAATTTTCGAAGTCTAGGTCTAAAGATGAACTTCTGGCCCAGAGAGGCCAATTTCAGTAATTTGACCACAAGGTCATGGTCATATGAAGGTCACTATGATACATAACAACTGGTCTCATGATCATCACCTACATGCCAAATATCTTCAGTCTAGGTCTAAATATGCAAAAGTTCTTGCCATGGAAGAAAAACTATTCTGTAATTTGACCTCGAAATCAAAGGTCAAGTTCACATGAAGGTCACTATGGTATGACACACATTTTTTAATGATGATACATGTACACCCACGTACCAAATATCTTAAGTCTAGGTCAAAAGATGAAAAAATGAAAAAATGCTGGCCCAGACAGACAAAAGGCTAACAATTTTAGTAATTTGACCTCAAGGTCAAGGTCAAATGAAGGTCACTTTGGTACACAACACACCTCCTCATAATGATACACCCACATGCCAAATATCTGAAGTCTATGTCAAAAGTTTATTCAAATAACATGGTTGGTATGGGACATGCCAGTAAGCGAGAATGGACTTTCACTATTCTACCTAAGCAAGTCACTCATGCATAAAATGTAGGTCACAGACAGCATCAAAAGCATGCATTGCAGTTTTCATCCAAAAATGCTTCATACACACCAATATTGTTGATGTGGGACATCTCTGTAAGCTGAAATCGACGTTAACCATTCTACCTAACCAAGTTGCTCATGCGTAAAAAATATCTAAGACAGCATTCGAAGCATGCATTGCAGTTGTCATCCTAAAATGCATCATTTATACCAAGATGGTTGATGTGGGGCATGTCAGTCAGCAGGAATGGACTTTGACAAGGGTATCACATAAGCATCCTCACTTGTCAGGTGAGCTAAGAAGGCATATTTTACAGTGATAGAAAATCAGCCAGACCAATAGTTTTTGTTGTGAAAATGTTGTTATCGGTAATTTGTATGAATTTCCTTTGATCTATAGAGACTGATAATCTCAGTATCACCGAACTGGACATTATCACGAAATTATTAGGTCAGTGTGAAGGCGTCACACGCTAGTTGCTATGCTGATGTCATGTTTTGTACTACGTGCAATATGATGAATGAAGAATACTTATAAATTATTGCAACAAACTGTGCTAAAATAGAAATTTCAGCTTATTTCAATTTATTATAGAGTTCTATTTCTCATTTTGTGAATTACCGATAAAAGAAATATAGGACATTTTGTTTTTGATACAGACTTTATCACGGTGTAACACATCAAGCTCGCCCTAAAGGGCTCACCTGATACTGGACGTGATAAAGTCAGTATAAAAAAAAGTCCTATAATTTTCCATATGTATCAGTAAAATCTTACTTTAGTTGCCTAAAAAATCAAACCTACAGTCTAGAGACTAGTATAGGTATACCGTGGGGATCTCATTTTATTTACCTTAAATGTTTTATGTCTATGGAACTGATAATGACACAGTTCACATCTTGGCTGTTTCTTTGTTTTCCTTGTGGAGATTTCTATCCATCTCTACAATATAGAAATGTTAAAACCAGATTTCAATATTCTGAAATGGGTATTAAATTACATTGAGAGGTCAACATTATGTATAAACCATTCATTATATCATTAAAATTTCATTTGTAGTAACCATGGTTCTCTCTGATTATAATATAAACTGTAATTTTCTAACACAGAATGTGACCGAATATCATATTAATAATCCATACAATATCAATATCGGTAAACAGTACCATCACCGTCATACTATAACTTTAATTATTTACAATAAGTACCTTGGGGTGTTCTCTCTTACTTTGTATTGTAAATGACATCTTTAGTTTGTTTAATCTCTGCTTCATCAAACAAACATTTTAAGTATAGATTTGTAGATGTACATCAATACACTTTGAATGGGGGGGGGGGGGTAATAACAAAATTACCGAACAGAGTGGTCAAGAGTCAAAGTCCAGGAGACAAAAAGACAAATCAGGTGGAAAAACCGGCAAAATTGTCGACTGCAATGTTCCTAACTTAGTACAGGCATTTCAAAAAATGGTAAGTTAAACTGGTTTTATGGCTAGCCAAACCTCCCCTTCCATTGGGATAGTATCCAGTAACAACTCAACAGCAATTGCCATTGAAAGGTCGTAGACAGTTAAAAGAAATGATCATCCCAGTATTAAGTGAAGGAAGAATACATGTATTATTAACATAAAGACTTCTTCATGTCATGAAACACAGGTCTGAGTGTTTAAAATGTTAAGTTATTTTCTCATTTTGTATTATCATTTTATTGAGAAATATTAAACCTAATTTGGATGGCTACAGAAAGTTACCAGGAGTCAAAAACCTCAACACAATCTCTAAAGGGAGCATGTCCAAAACAGAGTTTTTATTTTTTAACATTTAATAAAAATTTAAGCAACTGTTTAGGAGGACATACACTGACAAGCTACATGGACTGACAGACGGATGGACAGAGAGGGCGATTCCTTTTATCCCCAAACTTTGTTTGCAAGTGGTATAATTAGAAGGTGGCACAGGGTTATTTTCGTGCAGCGTGTTTGCTGTTTTTTATTTCACGTGTTGTCGTGTTGGAGGGTCGTTGTTTGCCATGTTTCATGCAAACTGGAAAAGGGGGTCAAGCCAATTTCTAATTTTTCGTGACTCCTGTTGTCACATTTTATTTCTCGTACGCCTGTGCACGGTACCCCCCTGTGCAACCCTCTAATTACAGTGATAACTTTACCTATTTTGAGCTAAATAACTTTAATTTTATGTTGAACAAACAACAAATTTAGTTTATCACTTTACATTCTAGTCATATGCAGTCAGAACTAGTTTTAGGCACCATATCAGTGAACTCCTCATTTATATGTGAATTCATGCTTACTCAATAATGTACAAATTATAAACAATCTAAAAGTACATTTCAAATCATGACATGATGTATAATACTGATCACTTTTGAACTTAATATTAATGGGACTGACTGCATGATTATCATGATTCTTGTTTATACAACCAAGAATCCTGTTACAAAAATTCTTTTAGAAGTAAAAAATCAAAGTATTAACAAACAATAAAGGGCTACGCCGAGCGCAGCATGATACAACCGCAGCAAGTCGACCACTGAAATTTGGACAAGTGTAAACTAAAATTAATGTGGGCACAGTAATTTGGTGGACACAATAAGGACCTTGTCACAGAAATTAACAGGACACAAACTAGTGAAAAATAAAAATTAGCTCTTTTAATCCCTTATTACTAGGATATTGTAAGAGCTAAGAAATTCTGTTGACTACCATCAAGAAAAATCCAAAGAAAAAACTCAAGTTGAAATCCAATGAAAAATAAAGATTTCACACATTTTGAAGTATTGGCCCCTTTGACCCATTATAGCTTGGAAACCAAAGAGCAATGCAAAATATACTGCCATATCACTGAAAGCTTAAAATGAGAACAATCCAAAGACAAAACTCCCACCAAATTTAATGAAAAATAAAGACCTCACATATTTCTAATGATTGCAATTTTGACCTCTTTGACCCCTTATAGCTCTGAAACGGTAAGAGCTACATCAAATCTGTTGACATACTGCTGAAAGCTTACTCTGAGAGGAATCCAAAGAAAAAAATCCCATCAAAATCTGATGTAAAATAAAGATTTTACATATTTCTAAAAATTGCAATTTTGGCCCTTTTGACCCTAATAGCTCGGAAACGGTAAGAGCTATGCCAAATCTGTCGACATACTACTTAAAGCCTACCATGAGAGGAATCAAAAGACAAAAATCCCATTGAAATTGGATGAAAAATAAAAATTTTAGGTAATCCGCATGTTTTCAATTTTTGCCCNTTAGACACTTGGGAATTACTAAGAAACTTGCGCAGAACCTATTGATATGCTTTGATTTTCATACATTACTATAAATAAAAATGTAATTTGATTAGGCATTATTTTGGTCTGGGGAAAACACTTTTAAGTGATGTAGAGTAGCTGTAATAACACGCTTTTATTATTACAGGCATGCTTTTCCTGTAATAATATATGTATATTTTGCAATATTGGCAAACTATGAAAAGTCCTATGATTTTAACTCCTAGCATGCTGATAGACAATAATGGCAATAATAAAATGGTATACATTTATAACAAAACTATGACTGCATAATGCCTATTTGAAGCATGTAACATACATATGTTATCAATTTTTTCCCTTAGTAATAACACATGCATGTTATTTTTCTATAATAACTCATACAGGTTAGGTACTTGACTGATAACTTTTTTCTCTTTTGAGATAGGCTTTTGATATTTTGCATGTAGATAGATCACCTCAAGACTACATGTCGCGTACCTTGGTTGGTGACCTTTGACCTTGACCTTTGACCTCAGGGTCACATTCATGCTTTTTCAATGACAAAGTTGTGTCCGGGCTATAACTTTTTTCTCTTTTAAGATAGGCTTTTGATATTTTGCATGTGGAAAGATTGCTTTAAGGCGACATGTCACGTACAATAGTTGATGTCTCTTGACCATTGACCTCTAGGTGACACTTGGAGCGGGGCCCACAGAGATGGATACCATCTCACTGATGTCTAGTTTGATCAACATTTTTTAATTATACTATACATAGCTATAGTACACTGTTATTTTGAGTATTTTCTTGTTTGTAAAAATGAACCCCTTCTTTAAAAAATTACACCAAGATATTTATAATGTTTCATTATTTCTATTTCAATGCCATTTCTATATCTGTTGTAATAGATTTAAGTCCCTTTATAGGTACTCCTGTAAATTGTTTAGAAATAGAGAAAATAGTAAGGGGGATAAATTTCACCTTGTCATACTCTAGTTTTGATAGCAAAGACATCAGACATAATATTATTATGAACTATTCTCGATCTTACATCAGAATACATATTTTGTACTATTCGCAACAATTTTCCATATATATTGTTAATAACAAGTTTAAAAAGCAATGAATTAAGCTACATTTTGTACATGGAATGGAATGCTTTTTCGAAATTTACAAACATGCAGTATAATTTTTTTTTTAAGACTTAACAATTCAAACAGTGCATATAGCGAGAAAATGTGATCACTCATTGAGTAACCCTGTCAAAAACCTGCTTGGTTTTCATTTAGTATTCCAAAATTTTCAATAAAAGTACTCAATTGTTCGTTTAGAATAGATGTAAATATTTTCCAGAGACATGACAAAAGAGTTATTTGGGCTGAAGTTTTTAGCTTCGAGCATTAAAAATTGGGATTATATTTTCAATAAGCCACGCTTCGGGCAAAATTCCCGTATCAAAAAATAAGTTAAACAATGACACACAATGACACATAAATATCAATAAATTTATCCAAAGTTGACGAAATCTATTCATTTATCACTTGATCTGCATTAGCAGATTTATTGCTTTTTTATCAGCTTTGACAATTAATTTCATCAAGTGTGATCATATTATTCAAATTTTTATTTTGTAAATCTGAGTTTACATCATTTTCAATAAGAAAATCGTCATTAAATCTATTTCGACTAATATCTGTAAAAAACTCAAACAAATCACCTATCGGTATATTACTTTTTTCTTTTTAGCTCACCTGGCTAATGCCAGGGTGAGCTTTTGCCATCACTTTGCGTCCGTCGTCCGTCAGTCGTCTGTCCGTCCGTCCGTCAGGCGTAAACTTTTCATTCAAAGATCTTCTCCTCTGAAACTACTGGGCCAAATGGAACCAAACTTGGCCACAATAGTCCTTTGGTGGTCCCCTACAAAAAAGGCGTTTTTCAGGTCCGTGCAATATCCAAGATGGCCGCCAGTGGGAAACATAGTTTTAACATTGGACCCTATCAGGGAAAACACATTCAAAGATCTTCTCTGAAACTACTGAGCCAATTGGCACCAATTTTGGCCACAATAGTCCTTTGGTGGTTCCTTACAAAAAAGGTGTTTTTCAGGTCTGTGCGATATCCAAGATGGCGGCCAGCGGGAAACATAGTTTTAACATTGGACCCTATGGGAAAACAATTTAAAAGATCTTCTTCTCTGAAACTACTGAGCCAATTGGCACCAAACTTGGCTGCAATATTTCTTTGGTGGTCCCTTACGAAAAAGGCATTTTTTCAGGTCCACTTGATATCCAAGATGGCCGCCAGCGGGAAACATAGTTTTAACATTGGACTCTATGGGAAAACACATTCAAAGATCTTCTTCTCTGAAACTACTGAGCCAATTGGCACCAAACTTGGCCACAATAGTCCTTTGGTAGTTCCTTACAAGAAAGGTGTTTTTCAGGTCGGCTCGATATCCAAGATGGCCGCCAGCGGGAAACATAGTTTTAACATTGGACTCTATAGGAAAACACATTCAAAGATCTTCTCTGAAACTACTGAGCCAATTGGCACCAAACTTGGCCACAATAGTCCTTTCTTGGTCCCTTACAAAAAAGGTGTTTTTTCAGGTCTGCGGGATATCCAAGATGGCCGCCAGCGGGAAACATAGTTTTAACATTGGACCCTATGGGGAAACACATTCAAAGATCTTCTTCTCTGAAACTACTGAGCTAATTGGCACCAAACTTGGCCACAATAGTCCTTTGGTGGTCCCTTACAATAATGGTGTTTTCAGGTCCGCTGGATATTCAAGATAGTGGCCAGCGGGAAACATAGTTATAACATTGGACCCTATGGGGAAAACACATTCAAAGATCTTCTCCTCTAAAAATACTGAGCCAATTGGCACCAAACTTGGAGCATAGTTTTTAACACTGGACCCTATGGGAAAACACATTCAAAGATCTTCTTCTTTGAAACTACTGACCCAACGGAACCAAACTTGGTCAAAAGTCTTTATGTGGACCCCTGAAAAGAAAAATGTTGTTTTTTTTTCAGGTTCCCACTTTATCCAAGATGGCTGCCAGCAGGGAACATTGTTTAACATTGGACCCCATGGGGAACACTTCTCCCCTTAAACTAATAGTGCATATTGGAACTATAGTTTAATTATAGTATACATGTAGTATTGGCTCCTCAATATAAAATGTCTATGTTAATCAAGGACCAGGTGAGCGATACAGGCTCTTGAGAGCCTCTTGTTGGAACATTTATAGCCAACTCATTGTGTTCTGTTTATCAGTGTTATCAGTACTTTGATTACACCAGGGATCATCAATAATGGTTCCCCAAAAGTGGAGGAAGAAATGAAATAACAGATATCATTAGTAACATCCCTCATCCTTGATATATATAATACATATATAAATACATGTAAAACGAAAATGAATAAATGAAGAAAATATGGTGAATGATTTAAAAAATCTTTTTTACAAAAAGAAAAAATTCTATAGATATTGAGAAACATTTCATCATAAATGAGTTTAATTTCTATATACATATAAAATAAAACAAAATATAATATCATTTTTTGGTGAAATTTTACTGGACAATCACATGCCAAGGTCAAGGTCACAAGGTCAAATATTCTGGTACCAACTGAAAGGTCTCTCCACAAGGAATACACATGCAAAGTATGAAAGAACTATCACTTACCATTCAAAAGATATGCTCAATGTTCAATTTTTTATGCAGTTGTTCACAGGCCAAGGTCAAGGTCACAAGGTCAACTATTCTGGTACCAATACAAAGGTCTTGCCACAAGGAATGCACATGCAAAATATGAAAGCCATATCACTTACCATTCAAAAGATATACCCAATGTTAAAGTTTATTATTTTTTTCAAAAAGTCCATCACATGTCAAGGTCAAGGTCACAAGGTCCAAAATGTTGGTATCGTTTGAAAGGTCTTGCCACAAGGAATACACATGCAAAATATGACAGCCCTATCATTTACCATTCAAAAGATATACCCAATGTTAAAGTTTTTTGTGGACAAACAGACAAACAGACAGACAGACCAAAAACTATATGCCCCTGAAACTTCGTTTCATGTAGGCATAAAAAACAAGAAGAGACATCAAATATGGTTAACAGCTAAAAATCAAGATACTGGTTAACAGTTAGTGGTCACTCAACTTTTGCCCAGGTGACCAAAACAACTGTGAGCTCTAATCTCATTTGATTTTCATACCTGCCAATGGTTAAAAAATACAAAGAAATAAAAATTTTAATGCAGAAGGTCCAAAAGACTTACAGAAGTAGGACTGAATCTTGAATCTCGTGAAATATACAAGCACCACAATTTCATCAGTATAAATATTTTTAAAAGCAGAAAATTGCCTTACATGTACATATGATCCCATGCTTAAAACTCAAGGATATTTACGTTGGTTCTAATTACATTTAACTATAATTAAGCTACTAGTACATGTATGGTATTTAAAAATTACAATGACTATATGTTCAGCTATGTGAAATTTTATATTATATGAAAGTTATGTAACCAATACAATGCAATACACAAAAGTTGTCTGACTTATGACACACAACACAGGTACAAAACAAGAGGCCTACCAAGTACATATCAACAAATATCCTAATATATATAATAACTTTAATAACTCATAACATTTTCAAATAAAAGATGTACATGATAGACCATGATGACACATGTATATGGCAGTGATTTCGTTGCCTTTTTTAAAAACTGCCTGTGCCTTTAGCTTTTTGATTGGGAAAATTAAGTACAATTTTTCGATAAATTGGGAGATTTACTTCAAACATTAAATTCTGTAAAACCATTCCATGTCACCAGAAATGGTTTTAAGGATTCATTGTAGGGACACTTCAAGGCAATAAGCATATAAATCAAAGTCCCAAAGGGAGTTTTTAAGGGACTGGTCGATTAGTGATGGCAATGACCAGTATCTAATCTATTGATATTTTATGTACACTGCCCATGTATAATATGAATAATTGCCTGCCTGTTTCGTGTATAATTACTCATTTTTTACTATGTCTATGGGTCTAATTATAATAATGATATCAAAACCAAGAAAGGTACAAAACCATGTTTTGCTCATCAAGAGAACATGCCCTTCTGACAGTCAGCAAGTATTTACTGGTGACCATCTTCATTTGATCACACCAGCAAATCAATGGCAATCAAACCATTAGAGACAAATATTCAAAGAATTTTGATTTTATACCAGAAACCTATATGGGTTCCCTGCTGTACACTCAACATAGACTAAACAATGACAGCACCATCTTGATCATGTACAGTTTGAAATTTAATTCTAAAGAAGAGACCTGAATGAAAGGTTTGNTGAGCAGCAATACCCTGCTCTTTATGGAGATAATAATTCGTCCAAGAAACACAAAAAGACATGAAAACGATGATCTGTGCCAAGTTCTTTGTGCAACAATGCATCTTAATTCTCGCTATGATATACATTCTCAAGCAATTGAAAAATGACTGTTATGCATTGTAAATACTCAAATGACATTATTTCAAGTTTTGTTTGACCAAACTCTGATCAACCGCAATTAACACGCAACACCCGGACTGAACGGCAATCAACAGATTAACACCCCTGCCTGATCCTATTTCCAATTTAGTCAGTTCCAACCCCGATTGTTGCAAAATATCGTCTGTTTTGGAATATGCACCTTGACAACTGTTTCCAGGTAATACTTTGTATTTACCGATGTACGACTTCTTCAGTAATTTGTTTTGAGTCGGCCATTATATGTATACCGAACTCGGACCTCAGAGAGCACACTGCAAAATGACAATAGCAACACGTATAAATGGAACAGCCAACGTGGAACAGTCGTACTTTTCCATTCATTGATAACTAGAAATGTAAACAAACATTACATCTTCCGTAGATTGTAAATAATGGACTGTTGTTCTCGACGGCTAATGAATTTGATTTTTTTATTTCCAATGCATTGTTCTTTTATGACGGTTCAGGGAAGTACGTTTACCATGTTTACCCCATTCATACAAATGCAAATAAAGGCATCAGTCTTCCATATTCATACATCTACACACAAGATTTTATGAATGGGAAATTCATTCTGTGGTTAATTAACGAATTTGGGCACCATTTAAGTATTGAAAAGTTCGAGCAATCAAATTAATGTTCAATGAAAATAGACTATTGAGTGTCAGAGTTTTTTATGAGATCAGAAAGATGTGTATGAGGTTTCCTAAAAAGGATTCTTTTAGCATGGGTATGATCACTAATGTTTGATTGCATGAGGTTGGTCACCTGGGTCGTAACATAGGATAGATCTATAGGCTTTGGATAGACACTAATCCAAAAAAGTATTTATTTACTCCAAAGAAGGAACACTTTAATGACTTGGAAGAATTTAATATGCCATCTCACTCTTTTTTGGAATTTTGTCAACATTATTGGGAAGAAAACTAGAGGCTCACATGAGCCTGTATCGCTCACCTGGTGACTGGTTTTATTCATTGTCACGAAGAGACCACCCATTCATACTATAAATCAGTTCACCAGATGTTACATTTTCAATCTTGGATGAGTTACAAACGTCAAAATCACAAACTTTGAAGGGGACAAGCCAAGGACTATTGTGACCAAGTTTGGTTGAATTTGGCTTGGTAGTTTCATAGGAGAAAATCTTTGGATGCATTTCCCATATACATTTGTAGGATCCCTATGTTAAACTTAGATCTGCTGGCAGCCACCTTCAATGAGGTATGAACATAAAAATCACAAACTTTCAAGGGGACCACCTAAAGACTATTGTGATCAAGTTTGGTTCCAATTGGCTC
>MJUU01026884.1:14821-31675 GCA_002080025.1 Modiolus philippinarum | reverse complement strand
TTTAGAGCCTTGTCTCATTGATTAACCATGGTTCATCAAAAATGTTTTAACTTAATTGAAAACTGATTTATCCAGGCTAAATAATTAGTTTCTGCGCAAAGGTCTAAGCAATTCCCAAATGACAGAAAAAAGGCAATATATTAAAGGTTGCTACATACATATGTTATTACAGAATTAGGAAGAGCAGATAACTCAAAACAACATCTGTAATAACACATGCATGTTATTTTTCTGTAATAACTCATACAGGTTAGGTACTTGACTGTTGTGGTAGGACTGAAAATTTGCATACAAATAATATGATTGCCTGTATATTCAATCTTGATGTATACTTTTGAGGATATGATTAACATATCTGCCTGTTATCCAATATCCTTTGATATTTTTATCAATCGATATAATGTTTGAAATTATGTTAGTATCAACCCATTTGTTTATGACAATAACATTTTTCAATTAAAGTTTATGCCTGCACGATAAATTTGCATATATTACTACAAAAATATGTTTTGCCGAATGACGATGTTTTTTTTCGCAAAGATAACGATAAAGGTACAAAATTGAAATAATTTCACGAATCATGCTAATCTGGGACTAATATAACATTATTATATTAGTCCCAGTACTAATATATTTATGATGATAAACGGTATTTTTTGCCCATTTGACGTGTAACGATAGTTGAAAAGAAGCATTTTTAAAAACGGTTAACGATAAAGAGCATTCATACCCAGGGATGACGCTACTATATAATTTAGGGCCGCCCGGCGGCCCCATTCTCCAAACAAGAAAATTCCCAATCGCGGCAACGATGACGATGTTTACAAAATCTGGATTTTTTTCATTTCCATCTCCGGTGAATCTGTCGTTCCGATCCGTGTCGCCTTTTGTCAGAACCGGAAATTACTCAAAACATCACAGTAACGTCCAGAAGTAACTAAATAATGCAATTTACGCTATTTACGACCACCCTGAAGATGAACAAAATGTCTGAGATCGCAAATGTCCATAAGGGAACATCTTGAAATTCAGAATGCGTAAAGTGAATTGAAATCGTGTTGTTATCGTTCATTGTCGTGTCTAAAATTCGAGACTTTCATCCATTACGTGGTAACGTGTAAATGCTCTCATTGCCAAAGATATAGTTTGCATTGAAATAAATATTGAATAGTTATGACTTGAAATCAGAGTTTCTGAAACTGGGACTTTTAACTGGATGAGAATTTGGAACTGCACTTCATATGGGGTGCTCTCATTTCTACTAGTTAAAACGAAACGTGGTAATGACCTGCAGTATGATTAATGAATGAATGCATAGAAATTTCATGGAATGAGGTATATTTATCACTAAGTTGGGTATGAAGGATTTGATTTTGGTGATAATATTGAAATGTGTAAGTCATCTTTATTTGCAGACAACCAAAGAATTTCTGACAGAATGTTGATTTGCTTTCATATAGGAAAAGAGCAGTACTTCTTTCGTTGATGATCAGCTTGATAAAATTCAAATCTGGTGTAATTTGAAAAACTATATAAAATATAGTCTTAATTTTTGAAAAAATGTATAAAATATAGTCTTAATGGCTTTGGTGTAATGATACTTTTCATTCTTCAAACTCTTGTTGTGTGTACTTACACATATTCTTGGTTTATACAAACGTATGTTGCAGTATTTGATATATTTTCATTTTTCCCAATTTCAGTTGTCGCGATGCGAAATTCCCAATTTGTTGGACGGGGGACCCATTTGAAAAGAGCTATAATCATCCCTGATACCCTCATAATGGGAAAATATCGGGGACAGATCGACTTTGGGCCGGATCTACTGGGGACTGAACGACTGTGGTCGGAACTACTTGGGGACGGAACTACTTTGGGACGGAACGACTTGATACCGAAGTATTCCATATAGAACATTTGTTGTAATTTCTGATTATTTTGAAACTTATTTGACCCTTATTAAACTACGGTGTATGTCATGCAGGCGTAATTAAGTTGGCAATTAATAAAACAAAACAACGCGCCACTTGTCGGGACAAAACAAACAAGAAAACGAAGCTACAGTTTGATTGATCCTTTTTTAAGGTAAGAGTACGTCAGTGTAACCATTAAAAGTTTCAAAGTCTTATATATTGAGAAATACATACATTTTTACGAGTTACAACAGCGAAAGTAGAAGTTACTATGTATCCATTCACAAAAACTTGTAAAATCATAGCGCGCCGCAGGAAATTTTTATGAATGAACCGAATCGTGAATTTCAAATGTCAGTTTAAGTCCTCTGAGATTAAAAAAGCATAGCATCTCTTAAAAGATATTAAATAAATACAATAAACACATAAAACGATGTAGTTGATCATGAAATGGACACTGTATCGCCACATGAATGGATTACTTTTGTGCCTTCGTATGAATAACTGGTAAACCGTACGCGTTTTTAACGATAGTCTGGATCATTCCGATTCTTTTCATACAAAGAAGTCTCCTTAATGTATGAGTCTGGTTGAAACAGACTTTTTTCAAGATGGCTTTACCCGACAGCTAGAAGGCAGAGAACCTGCCTTAAAAATAAAAATATGTATTAGTTTATGTTTTTTGCCCAAGATTACATTAAAAATTAAAGAAATAGATTTTTAGAGTTGATGTTTATTTAATTTATATTTTTTTCGACATTGGAATACACATAAAGATTGATTATAATATTGTGCACATATTTGAAATAAATGTCCCAAAAAATGAGTAAATCAAAATTATTTGTAATAAACTTTAAGAAATATTTAAAATTTGTTGATGCCTTTTCCGTTATTTTTGTAAAAAATATTTCGTTTGTAATCTAATTCCAAATACACACTATCTTCCAGTATTAAATACTTCATTAATATTACCAGATTATGAATAAAATTTCTTATAGGGATGAGTAAAAAAGTCATTGTGAATCTAAATAATAAAAAAATAAATAAGGGATCTCTTTTCTGTAAAATTTGTGTATTCTGTTTGTCATATTTTGAAAAACACAAGTTAAGCCAAGGTCTATTTATCTACAGATGTTTAAAATATTAAATTTTATTTTGATTATTTACTGTTCCGCTGGTTGTTTCTTTACAAGTTTCATTATGTGGTTACAAACGTTTTCTGTGTATTGCTTACCGTAAGTGTAATTTGAAATATAGTGTCCTACATGATTACAGCTTCAAATGCTTTAGGTGTATTGCATAATGTGCATTTCTCATAATTCATTAAGCCTGATCGCATTTTTTTAAATGGGAGCTCCCCATCGGCTTCAAATATGGTCATTGCGTGTTCCGTTCAGTCAGTGACGTGTATTGCATTCTGTGTTCAATTATCTTGATAGCTGAAAAGGGGGTTCCCCGAAAGCTTTAAAATGTTACAATTACGTACGTTGTATCTGAGTTCTTTGCTATGTGTATTTTTAAGGTATGGTAAGTCTTTTTCACTGCTTTTTTTTCAGTTACCTGTATTGCATAACATGTTAATTACCTTGATCGGCTTGATTGAATATTTTAACAATTGAAAAAGGGCATCCCCAGCAGCTTCAAATTGTTGTGATTATTACTCTATTTAATTGACCTGACTGGTCAAGGGTCAATTATATCGGGATTATTCATGTTAAAATTACCTACAAGACAGACAAAATTAAGCCACGCCCAACCTGTTCAATAAATTAGAGTAATACATTGCATTCATACATTTTCCACCCTGACCGAACATTTTTTTATTTGAAATGGACTGCTTTTTCTTTAGTTTGTACAGACAATATGTTATTTATTGATATAAATGTAACTTTTTTTTTTTTTGTAGAAATAGATATAACAGTGAATAGACCTTTTCACGATAACTGCGGGCCAGTCAGAGAGCATGTGTAACGTAAATATCCGGAAGGTGGGGCTTGGGGTAGAACAAAAGAATTTTCCTCCGGAAGTTTTTAATGAGTGTGCTCATGGACTACCCCGCAGTTAGCGTGAAAAGGTCTATATATTACATGATTAGCTGAAAAGACACCCAGCTTTATACGTTTTGAAATTGTATTAAACTATAAATTGTGAACAGTAAGAATCTTAACTACAATCATTGTTATATACAGTGTATGTTTTTCTGAATAAAATACTGTTTATACTAAATACAATAATTTCAAATTTTATGAACACAAAGTTTTACATTTCAACCTTTCAAACTCCTGTATTTTCAAATTTTTGAAGTGAAACACCTTTAATACACATCTTGCAAAAAATGTGTATTCTGACGTTGTTTGATATGCCACTTCGCCATATTCGCCTATTTTTCATTTTCTATCCCAAAGCTTTTGAGAATATGTTTTTGAAGTATATATATTTTAAGACTAAGACAGGCAAACCTCGCTATACAAATCACAAATGTTTTTTATGTATATTCTTTCTTCATTTCATTTCTTTGTAATCATTTTTTTCTATCAAACTTTTTTTTTTCGTACTGGCGTAGACTCTCGAGCCCGGTGGATAGAAACAAGTGCCTGTGTCACTGACCGTTCCTCTACCTGTCTACCCTCAGCGTTTAAACGTTTTCTGTGCGTTTCAAAAATATTTTTATAGATACATATTGCATTGTATCTTTCGATGATTATCAAAAATAAAGATTATTTCTTTTAGAACCACGTATATATCCCAAACCTTTAAAATCAGCTGATTGATGCAGAGTAAAAATTACACCCAGGGAGGGTTTGCTTACCGAAGAACAAATGTATACCCGATAATATTGTTCTCAGAACATATTTGTTCAATGAAATTATTCTGCGAACAATCAAGATACCTGTCAGCCACTACAGTGCTCGGAAAAACTGTTGTTGGTTGTCAACTTTTGAATTTCGTCATTTGGAATCTCCTACAACTACTCTATTTTATTTTGGTCACGTGACGGAATATTCTTCTGCGCATATCACAGGGAAGATAATCCGGACTGGTTTACCACAGTTTTTAAGGACCAGCATAAAGATTGCGATCCATGACTGGGTTGCACAAAAGTTAGCCTGGTCGAACCTGTCCCAACCTCGCGCGATCGTCAGCATGGGTCAGGATCCCAGGCTACACAAAAGTTAATAGACTATTAAATATTTAATAGTCTATTAAGCTTTAACATTTCCTACTAATTTGATAGACTAATATGAGGAAGGCACAGCCTTGAATGCCAGCGAATTAAGAAATTCCAGACTTTTACCCAGCTTTACTACTATGCAGTATACATGGGTTGCACATCTTTTCCAATCCGGATTTGACTCGTCATTTAGACGAGGTCATCTGGGGTCAATCGGAGGAAGAATGACGTAATCCAACGTTGGAGCAAGGGACAGATATTTTCTACCAACGAATCTTACGTTGTTATTCAACATAGNAACCCAGTCCATGTTCCAAACTCGAGTTCGTAAAAGGCCGAGTTCGTAATAGGCCGAGTTTGTAATAGACCGAGTATGGAATGGGCCGAGTTCTCCAGTTACCAGAGTCTTCACTTTTACCAATCTCCAAAACAGAGGTGCATAGCTCTTCAGATTATCACCTCTGTTTACGTTTGTCTTTTGTCTTAGTTGTGTTTTTTCTTTGTGGTTCCCTAGCTGATTGTTGCTTTCAGCCACTGTAGGTGTTTCCTGTTGTCCAAATGACTTTGAGAAATGAGACATGCTTCCAAATCTTGTAGAAGACTAATTTCGTTCACAAGTTATCAGTCGGAAACCTTTGGGGGACGGACAGACGGACAGAGAGATAAACGGACGGACGGGCGGACGAACACACGACTGAGGGTATCACATAATACCTCGCCACTACATGTGGCGGGGTATAAAAAGTAATTTTTTCCATTGGGCCCTATGTTGAACATAGCTTCCGCGCTGGCGGTCATGTTTTTCGCGGATCATAGAGAAATGAGCAATCTTTGTAAAGGACTTTCCATATATCATTCATGTAAAGTTTGGTTGAATTTGCTGTAGTGGTTTCAGAGGAGAAGATAAAAATGTGTTTTTTCCCATAGGGTCCATAGTTAAACCTAAGTTCCACGCTGGCAGCCATGTTTTTTGTCGGATCAAAGAGAAATGAGCAATCTTTGTAAACGGCCTTACATCATCCCTGTAAAGTTTTGTTGGATTTGCTTTAGTGGTTTAGAGGAGAATATGAAAATGTGATTTATCCCATAGGGTCCTATGTTCAATCTAAGTTCCGTGCTGGCAGCCATGTTTTTTGTCGGATCAAACTTTGTAAAGGACAAATCATGAATTCCGAATCTTCTCAAAAGACGGGATCAGCAAATCCGATTGCTAGGTCCTGGGCGGGAAGAGAGCGACGAGGAGGCGAGAAAGACGGCACAAGCTCAAAGCGAGGCCAGACGCGAGCCGATTCTGAGGTGGCGCGACCTGCCTTGGTAAATATTTCACGTGATGGGGACCAAGGAGACGAAAAGTCAGTATGGGAAAGGCATGATTCTGACGCTGGGGAGGAAAGGGGTAGAGACCAAGGTCTGGGCGTGCAGCAGGATGATCCGGGAAATGCAGCGAATACCGAGGTAAAAATGGCACCTGCCCAAGATCGATAACTATTGGATGAGGAAGTCAAAGAAGAGCGGGCATGACTACTTCGACTTTGAAGTGGTGATTTGAGACGGCGTGGGATAATTCTTTCTGATGAGGAAACTCATCGGAAAATATATTTGAGGGCTGGGATCAGCGAGACCTTGGGAATGCTTGGCTAGATCATCGCTGAAAGGGAGAGGGCTGGCGCAGTCGATCCTTTCCATCGTAATAATTCTTCATGCAGACGGTACCATCTTCACCCGGGAGCTGAGACTTCGATCAGGCCAAGCGGAGAGTATCACGATGCTTCTTCTTCTTTGATTCGCTAGGCGATCAGTGAGAGCACTAGGGTGGTCGTAGAACTCAGGCAAGCGAGGGATCCAAGGGGGAGGGACACAGCGGCACCGACCCCGGTCAAAGAAGACCCCATGGTGCCGCTTGTAAGTAATAGACTGTTCATGGAAGCCGTAGCTTGGAAAATGGAGACTACCTTATCTAGTCGCGTATAGATGCGAAGCACGGGCATATTTCTGGACCTCGGACTCCAGGAAATCCTCGAGTCTGGAATCTACTTTGTCGGTATTTATTAAGGGGGCTCTAGAGAAGCATGCGAAGGAGTGGGACGTTCTTGAAGGGCTATTGGGACCTAGGATCAATCCAGAGCCGTCGTAGAGGTTACCATCGCGCTTCAGATATAAACCGTCACCCTGGACGATGTTGGGCAGTCGGGCTGGAGAGAGATACAAGCCCTTCCCGTGAGGCTTAACGCAACAGACCTGGCCACCCTTCTTGAGGTATAATCCAGACCCCAAGGCCTTATTGACGGTGACGCCACCCAAACCGCTCAATGCGCCAACTTCCAAGGCTGGAAGGACGATCTTGGCTACAATGGGGAGGGCTCTCATCGCTGACCGGCTAGCATCTCGGGAGGAATCCAACCTCTTTCTGTATATTATGCTTCAGTTGTGTGGTGCTCATCTCCAAGATCATACCTCCTTCACCGGCACGCTTGAGCTTATTGATCTTCTGGATCTGCCGATTCGTGAGTAGCAACGTATCATTGCCTGAGAGATTCTCGTGCGAGATGCGGATTTTCACTTAGCATGGCTTGCGCTTGGCTGCGAATCTGAGCTTATCCTTCTGGCTTGAGCTCAAGTTCAGACCATACTCGGAATACGTCATTTATTTATATCCCGCGAAGGTGGAAACGCATGGTCAAGTGCTCGCCGCGGAGATCGATGGGCAGACCGTCCTGATCGGTGATATGCGTCACCATGGAGTGGATGGTATTCACGGTCATCGAAAGATAGATAAGATTCTTGGGGTTCTGGAAGATATTCATGCCGGGGGAGACGTTGGGGAAAAAGCTATAGATGACGGGCTGCTGCACGCCGTCGACGTAGCTTCCACTGATGATATCGCTATTCACCAGGATGCTACTGACGTTGATGATATTCACGATGCTCTCTCTCGCGAAATATCCATTGGTGTTGCCATCGTAGATATAGGTCTCATCGTTGAATCCTAGGACGGTCCGGATGCTTTTGGGAACGTCGAAATTGACTTGGTAGTACTCACACAGGATGAGGACGGCTCTCAGAGTCGCTCGATTGGCACCGATTACGATCTTGACGCCGTGGCCATTTGACTCATACACCTCTGGATCTCGGCATTGATATCATCGATATCGTAGGATCCGACCTTCAGAGCGATGGAGAACCAGCGCGCGCCATCTTCGGACGAGTACGAGAAGACGCGATTTTTCTCGTGAATATTGGGGGGAAGTTGGTCTCCAGGTTGACCAGGGCCATCTCGTAACTCTTGGTGGGGTCCAGACGGATGGGTTGATGGAATCGCGTGGAGATCCGGCCGCCCAGTCCAGAGATGACCAGGGAGAATCCACGCTTGGGTAACATATTCTTGACGATCTGCTGAAGATCGGTCATTTATATATAGCTAGACCACGCTCATCTTTCGACCGTCTGATTCGAACTGGAGGATGCGATCGGATATGACCAAGGCGTAGGCTTGGGTATTGGCGGCGACGTTGCGATCGAATTTTGCCTTGACAAAGACGTCGATCGTCGAGTCCTTGAGGCGCTCGCTCTGCTTGGAGACGTCGAATACGACGAAGGGATGGAGATCCGTAAAGTCGGCTGGGGTGATGCCTGGATTGCACACCAGGTGATCCATATTGAAGAATTTCCACCGGAAATCGGCGGACTCCTGATAGAGCCTGGAGATCTTTTGATTCGGTAAAGAGCCATTAAAATTCACGGCGGCGGGATATCTCTGGGAATTCAAAGTAAAGTAGATATCATTCAATCGGCAGTGGTCGAACATGGCGGGGTTGGCTTCTTGATCGTTGCTGTTATCGGTGTGGAAGGCGACGATCGCCCATCGAGGTCTTTCAGGGCTGCTTCGGGTGGAGAGGCGCCAGGTGAAATTATCGGCTTCGGGACCGCCGATCGAATCCAACTGCCTCATGCGGAATCCGATATCTAGCTTCACCTTGCTCTCGATGGTCTTATAGAGCCTCAGCTTCTGGTCGTCGGAGGGCATCACGTTGGGATGAACCAGGAGAGATTGCTGAGGACGATCTTGCTAGGATCGTTGATATTGGCTGCATACCGGAAGATAATGTCATTATCCGATGCGCGGACGAGAGTGAGCTCATGCTTGAATCCGTAGACCAACTTATCGTAGTCCTGGGCAAAGCCGAAGATAAGCTTCAAGGGGATCGTGAAGGAGAAGGATCCCTTATTGGCGGGCTTGGCGATGACGTAGGCCTTCCGCGTGGCAAACCCCAGAATCGCGACGGCAGCGGTGGGGAAGGTATCTTTGACCTATAGCTGGTTGAGGCCTTGGGACTTGGAGAAATCGTCGGGATACGTGAGAGGGCCCAGCATGGTGGTGCGACCCCGGGATCGTTCAAGTGCTCGATTGTCTACCCTGAAAGCTTGTAGCTGATGGATTTGAAGAGGTACATCATTGCATTATTGATGAGGGAGATGAGGTTGGCATCAGCGAAGGCCGTTACATTAGTCTTCTGGAGCCTTCCTTCCAGCAAGAGGTAGCTCTGGGATGGATACAGGAAGAGATCCTGCGACTCGATGCTGAGGCGGATCTCGGTGCCCGAGCTATTTAGCTACGTCCGATGATGGGATGATATTCGTTGAATTCGTAATCCTGGATGCTTTCGTCGAAGACTAGGTCTTCACGGAGATTCATCATCTCGGCCATTTATTAAGGGGATATGTAACGCGCGATGCCTGCCTCTGCGATGAGATTATGGATATTCCCCTCGTGCTTCGATAGGATGGCGGCGGATTTCGGTGGGAGCTGGGGCTTGGGCTTGGAGGGGATCTTGCTCACCAGATGATCTACGGCTTTGGTGACGCCCTTCTCCACTCCCTTGATGGCTGCATTGGTGGCTCCGGTGGCAGCCTTCTTTCCCAGGGTCTTGGCTGTGGCAGAAGTGAAGACTCGCCCGAGCAGATTCTTCACGGTATCGAATATTCCCCCCCTCCCGACCGCTGCGGCAATATCTGTGATTCGTGATTAGCACAGTTTATTTAAGGATATTAAGCTGAAGGCGCTTATTCCTGGCATTATCGATATATTTTCCCTTTCGGAAGCGTCGAGGATGTCTACGATCTCATTGCGGACGCCGATATTCCCAGCCTGGAAAGCCTCGGCGAATAAATCTACGCGCTCGGTCAGCTGCGTCGGGTCTGATGGAAGGAAGAGCCTCCCGCTCCCTTGCTTACTCTCATCATAGATATGGGATACGATGGCATTCCACTTGAAGCTGCGGTTGGCCTTGGGCGTCTTGGACAAGGCGCTATTATTCTGGTAGATCGCATAGGTCTTCTTCAGGATATCGCTGCAAGCCTCAAGATCGTCCATATCAAAATTTTCGTGCCTCTTCATCTTCATTAGCTCCCACAGCCCAGGCGTACCCTTATATCGCTGGCCATTGACCAGGAGATCGTCGCCGTCGAAAATGACCGTTGCATTCCCGATGAAAATTTCGCCGTTCTCCGATCCCAGACCGCCTGATTGGTCATACTCATCTGAAGATAGCGCTGCGCCCGGGCCCTAGGATGGTGCCGGGATCCTCTTCGATAGGAAGTGGGTCTGCAAAGTCTGGAGGAGGGGACAAGGCATGGATTTGGGGAGGGCTGCGTATTTTTGGTGATTTCCAAGGTGGCTTTCTCCTCGGCTTCCACCACGGGCCTGAAGAATCTGCCGAGGTCTCGACTTATCCCCAGCTTTTCCAAGCGATTCTTCAGCTGACCCGCCTTGACATTCTGCTTCACGTCGTGCAGCGATTTGGCCAGGGCATCGCACTGCTCCTTGCTCGTGATCTTGATGAAGCTCATTAGGGATGCCTAAGGTCATGGCTTTTTCGGATACCCTGGGAGCATCCGAAAAGGCAGACGACCTCACCACCATCGGCCAAACTTGGCGGCCCAAGCGACGACCTCCGAGCGTGAGAGGTTCGGAGGTGGGCGTTTGGAGTTCGGAGGGACTATTTGGGAGGCGTTTAGCGTTTGGAGGGGCGTTCGGGGAAGCGATTAGCGATTGAGGGGGCGTCTTGAGGGGCATTCGGGGAAGCGTTTAGCGTTCGGGGTGGCATTTTGAGAGGGGGGAGCATTTGACGATTGAGAGGGCTTCGGACGATGGAGGCGGCAGACGGTGGATGCTTCGGGGCAAGTAGTCATGCAAACTCTTCCGGTCTTGCACACGTGCTGGCAGCGCATCGTCGAAGATAGGTCGATATGCACATATCCTTTCCCGGTTGGCAAGGAAGCTTGCATGGATGACCTCTCACGACCTTTTTACCACAGAAGGGCTGGGACAATAACGGGGGTTATTGCTATATCTCCCCAAGGTGCTGATATCGTCCGGGGCGTGACGAGGAATAAGCCATACCAACCAGCATCTCCCGCACCCTCCAGCCTTCATCTCCATCTCCCCATGCTTGCACGGGATCGGCATTCACCACTCTCCTCCAGATCTTCTTGCAATGCAAGAAATGCAAGAGAAAATCTTTCAAGACAAGACAAGCGAAATTCTTTCATCATGGGATTCATAATTTATCTAGGGCTACGAAGAATTCATCTAGTTTGAACCGATATATTCCGGCCTCTCGGGGACAAGTCAGATCGATGGTCATGTCCGTGGGGCTCCGACCAGCATCGGCGGCAGAGTCTTGAATTAGTCGAGCCATAGGTCCGTGCAGAAGTCGCGATGGATATGGTCGAGATTCCAATCGTCTTGGTGGAAGAGGCAGATGAAGTTGGCTTTTTCCCAGATGGTCTGCCCGCGGCAGCTTGAAGTAGATTTGGCAGAGGTAGAAGCAATCGACGTTATTATGGCGACCGCGCACGTAGTAATCATTGCACTTATTTTGCTTGCTCAACATCAAATCGTCAAAGACCATCAGATTCTTATCCGCCGGATCGAGCTTGCGGGGGTCGGGCACGTCACCGTCCTGCTCGAAGGAGGCATCGATCCCAACAGGCCCTCGGGGAAGAGCCTCGACGAGATCTGGCAGCGGATATTCGTCCTGCAGGGTGAGAAGCTCTCGGATGGCCTCTTTGGTTAGACTCTTCTCCAGCGCCGCTCGCAAGAGCTGATAGATGGGCTGGTGAAGAGATTTCCCGAAGACCTAGAGGTGATCATAGTTCAAGCACCCATAGCGTAGGAGAAGATTATTCAGCAGCTTGGGCTTGCCACAGCCCGACCTGCCGACGACCAGACTGCGAATCGATCGTTTGGGAAGGAGGAAGTGCTTGCTCCTGGTTGGTACAGCGGCGTCGTAAGTGATATCGTGCACGTCCATTTATAAAGATAAAGCATGATTTACTGCGTGAAATGCCGACAGCCGACCAATACGCTAGGTTTCCGCGAAGTGGTGGCAAGCAACGAGAAGCTGCGGAAGGTCGGAACCTGCGTAGTTTGCGGCTTCCTGAAATCCCACTTTATC
Organism: Modiolus philippinarum; assembly: GCA_002080025.1. NCBI lineage: Eukaryota > Metazoa > Mollusca > Bivalvia > Mytilida > Modiolidae > Modiolus > Modiolus philippinarum. The sequence goes on along the minus strand of MJUU01026884.1, from coordinate 19,133 downwards.
GCTGCGTCAGGCGCCGGGCTGTGGAATAAGATGCTCAATGGCATGCCCATGGAAATGCACTTACCAGGGCATAATTTCATCGACCCCGGCACCAAGCTTCATTAGCGTCTGAAGGCCAACGGCACCCCAAACCCTGGTCCATGCCACTCAATAAGGCCTCCTATCATCACGATCTCTGCTATGCTCAGCATTAGCATCAGGATACGGCCATCTGCAATTCCATTTGCGATAAGATCATGCTCAAGGAGCTGGACGGCATCCAGCAGCCCACGGCCCACGAGCGCATGGATCGAAGTATCGTCAGACCCATCATTGGCACTAAGGCACGATTTGGGCTTGGGAGAAAAAAAGGGCGCTGGTCCGACCAGCTAGCCGAAGAGCTGCACAAGCCCGTCCGCCGTAAGTTTGAGAATGGGCGAGTGGTGGTGGGCGGGGTGGATTATACCTAGGCAGCCGATGTCGTTGATATGAGCGCTTTCTCCCGCGATAATCGAGGCTATAGATTTCTCTTGAGCATCATCGACGTGTTCTCCAAGTATGACTGGCTGGTGCTGCTCAAGGAAAGGGGATCACGGTGTGCGATGCCCTCCGGACCGTCTTCAAGGATCGCAACCCGCAGAAGCTAAGGACGGATAAGAGCTCTGATTTCTATAACCGGGAGGTGAAGGATCTACTCCGGAAGCATGAGATAGAGCTCTACTCCACAAAGAATGAGGAGAAATTGAGCGCTGGAATCGCACCATGAAGGAGAGAATGTTCAAATAATTCTCAGCCAATAGTACGCGCACCTACCTTCCCATCTTGGAGGATCTAGTGCGGGAGTATACCACCAAGCATCGATCCATCAAAATGACTCCCACCGCCGCCATCCAGAAGGAGAATCATGCCAAAGTCTTCTGGAATCTCTACGGAGATCTTCCGCCCATGCAGCCGCCACAGTTCGAGCCTGGGGGTAGGGTCCGGATTGCCAAGAAGAAGGGCATCTTCGAGGAGAGTTATTCGCCCCGCTGGAAAGAGGAGGTCCTCACCGTCTCGCAGGTCCTGGGCACGCAGCCGCCGACCTATCGCCTCAAGGATTTCAAGGGAAAGGAGATCAAGGGACCCTTCTACGATTCCGAGCTCCAGCGCACCTATCAGGAAGCCTATCGCATGGAGAATATTCTTCGGCGACGAACCAGGAGTGGGGTCAAGAAAATCTTTGTGAAATGGTCGGGCTGTCCTTAATCTTGCAATTCATGGGTGAAGCAATCCGAGTGGGAGTAATTATGGCCTTTTCGGATGCTCTCCAGGGGCATCCAAAAAGGCAAATGGGGATGGGGGCGGTCAGGAATGATGCATCTGTACTGAGACTCTCAGATCGTAGATTTCCTTGACCAGATGGTCGCAGACGACTTTGGTGATATGCTCATTATCCTAACGGGGAAGTGGGAGATTCAAGATGCGATTCTTCCGCATATCGATATCCAGCCGCCACTGGCTGCAATCGGATATATCCACCTTCGAGCCCAGAATTTTCTTCAGGACCATGACGTCATCCTTCTTGGCCGTCTTCAGGCGTCGCATCTCCTCCTGCAAGTTGACGACCTTCTCCAGCTTATCGTCCGCGGCCTCGAACCTATTCTGGGATTGCTTCACGAATCTCTTCGCCGCGGCGTCATTATTCTTTTCCGGATACTTGAGATTGACGATACGATTTAAATTCATTTCCAGATCCTCTTCGATCTCATTCTTGCGGTCGGCCCCTTAGATGAGGCCCACGCTAAAAACAAATTTATCGACCATACTTTATCTATAGCAGGGAGAAGACGATTTCCTCGAAGGTCCACCCTTCCGATAGTCGCTTCAAGACGTAAAGGCAGAGATGGCCGCAGATGACCAATCCTTGGGGCTGGACTTCGTCCGTATTATGATCGATAGGTAGTCCCAGATAGCGTCTCAGCTCGGCCGATGGCGGCAATCCGTATGATCCAAAGTAGATTATCCGGGTGCGGTCCTTGAACCAACACGTCCAGTGAGTACCGGGGGCATGTCAGATCATCATGATTCAGGATACCGCACTTGAGATCTCTGGGCTTGGTTGGTAGGTCGTCGCGCATAAAAACGCCTCTGAAGTTGGGGATATGCAGGTTCTTCACGGCTCACTCGAGCTCAAGATTGGTGAGTGGCTTATCCATTTATCTAGGGGAGGGAGAGGCATCCGCACCCGTCAGAGCCTGCCGAGAGCAGATAGGGTGGCGAAGCGAGAAGATTTTCCCGGGGTTCACGGACCTCGAGAAATTCTGGGATCGGGAGGGGGTGGTGGGAAGCGACCGCCTTTGTCGTGGCCAATTCGGCAGTGACCATGGGCGAGGGTACTGATGCCGTCGGATAAGGATGTGGCGCTTATCATCATTGGAGGAGAGGGATTTCTTGCACGTTTCGAGAGTCAGGACCTGGTGAAGCCGGCTGCGGATGATATTTATAGAGCGATATTTCTCCTTGCCCGTATTCAGGCACTCCTTATAGTCGGCGAAGGTCAGATTGGTCTCGACCACGCTCTTCTTCACGCCCTTAGCCTTCTTGCACTCCTCACGATCCACTTTGAAGGCACATGCCTTCGGCCAGAGAACCACGTCCTCAGTCATCGGGTGGCCGCCGCACTCATCTTTGAATTTGCCGAGCACTTTTTTATTTACGCCGGCCTGGATCCTGGAGGCATAGTCTGGGGCATAGTTGGACGTATCGAAGCACTGCTGCACGCTCTCCGCCATGTCCTTGTTTACGTCTGCCGTCTGGATATCGCAGATCAAGCTATCTGTATCTGTATAACAGATGCTAAGTCGGTCGCCATACTGGGGCTTGAGGTAATGAAGTCGGCCATCAGGGTCTTTGATATATCAAGGATGGAGAATACTAGGTAGATGGGCTTATCGAAGACCAGCTTGGTGCGATGCAGATGGACGGCAGCCAGATCTTCGTTAAAACCGTCCTGCGCTTGAAGATGGCCACTAGCTTCCGGGCGACCTTCTCGCTATTCACCAGCCGCACGTCCACCCTATTGCGAATATTTTGCATGGTCTTCCCAAATACCGACTTGACCATGAGATTGTAGAAATCAACCAGGAGTAAAGCAAAAGTAAATATTTAGAGTTGGTCTGATAGAAAATATAGAGAATGCAGCCAAATGATTTCTCCGTTGAAAATTTTACAAAAATTATTACCGTTTTGATTATCAAGACAATCTAGAAGAGGTAAAAGATATGTTTACACTTTCAAAAAGATTTAGATGGCAAATTTCCCTTGAATTATATCGCATTTAAGCTTTGAACAGTTCCAAGTGTTAATCGATGCATGCACATACGGACGATATTGATGCCAATTTCATAACATGTGACCTTAAACATTTTTGTGACTGTTTTTTTATAAATGTCTCTGAGTTCGATTTTATATATTGTACACTTAACTCTTTGCGTACGATCAGACGGCATTGAATTCCAAATAGAAATAAATAATATTTGTATTGTTGTCATTTATATTCATTTTAGCAATACACTATGCTTAATATTGCCCTCTTATTAACTTATATAGACTGCATGACCCCACCCCTGGTTCGTCGCCGTAGAATATCCTCTATTGATCTGAGTGTGCCCGGTATCATGTAACGGCTTTTTAAAAAAGACATAGCTACAACTAATCTAAGCTGTCATCCTCTTCAGGATTAGGTTTGACAAGGGAAGAATTGTGACTGGGACATGATTGCTGGTTATATATCGCGTTAATATCGTAGATTTAGGGAAACAAGAGTAGACCCTAATAGATTTCTCGCCCGTCCCTGCTTGACATTTGATGTTTTAAACAATAACTAAACATGTTCACTAAACTGAAATTTAATTCACTGACAAAAGCTATATAGCAGGCCATTATATACTACCCAAGACCAACCCATTTACAAAATATCACTGACATACCACAAATACATACTGAGAATCTTAACGTGGTCACTAGACCGTGAAATTGAGGTCGAGGACAAAAGTAAGACTGACATATTCTGACATATTCTACCCAAGACCAACCTACATAATAAATATCATTGACCCACCACTTAAAGTCATTGAGAAATGGACTTAATCAGAGAAACTTAGCGTGGTCAGTAGACCGTGAAATTGAGGTCAAGGACAAAAGTCATATGCCAGACTGACATGTACTACCCAAGACCAACCTACATACTAAATATTATTGGCCTACCACTCATAGTAATTAAGAAATGGACTTAATCAGAGAAACTTAACATGGTCACTAGACCGTGAAATTGAGGTCAAAGACAAACGTCATA
>MJUU01026884.1:3475-14690 GCA_002080025.1 Modiolus philippinarum | reverse complement strand
AACCTACATACCAAATATTATTGACCTACCACTTATAGTTATTGAGAAATGAACTTAATCAGAGAAATTTAACGTGGTCAGTAGACCATGAAATTGAGGTCACGGACGAAAGTCATATGCCAGACTGACATGCACTACCCAAGACCAACCTACATACCAAATATTATTGACCTACTACTTACATTTATTGAGAAATGGACTTAATAGAAAAACTTAACGTGGTCACTAGACCATGAAATTGAGGTCAAGGACAAAAGTCATATGCCAGACTGACATGTACTACTTAAGACCAACCTATACACCAAATATCATTGACCTACCACCTACAGTTATTGAGATATGGATCTAATCAGAGAAACTTAACGTGGTCACAGGACCATGCAATTGAGGTCAAGGTCACATGATTTTATGTCCGTCAGGTAGCACTTGATTAATACTACCACTGGACCAAATATGATGTTCCTACGTCAAAGGGTTTTCAAAATATCCTGTATTTAGTAAAAGTTAACGCCGTCGCCGCCGCCGTCGCCGTCATACTTTGTACGCATATGTCTCGCTTTCCGCGACTTTCGTCGCGGGCGGGACAAAAATTAACGTTTGAAGATAAACTGGGCCCGATGTCCCCTCACGAGTTTTCAACTGTGCAGGGATTCACGGCAAATCTACATGACAGACTAACGTGCAAATAAAATGCAAACTCCTGAAGTAGCCTAATGTTCGGTAGGCAGAATAACTGTCATACATTTGAGTGATAATTAGAGATATAGAAAGATTTCTTACCTTGAAGCGACGTGATCCTCCATGTTTTTACAGCCCGATATCCACGTCTATGACGTAGATTGCTACCCGTGCTCCCAGGTTAGGCGAACAAAGGCCATTGGAGTTGTTTCCGGGCGTCTAGTAGCATAGTTCGTCACCAGAGACTATACCATCCGAAAACACCTGGGTGCGTAACCAAAATGTTGAAAGAACAAAGGCCATTGGAGTTGTTTCCGGGCGTCTAGTAGCATAGTTCGTCACCAGAGACTATACCATCCGAAAACACCTTGGTGCGTAACCAAAATGTTGAAAGAACAACAGTTACAGACTCGAACCAATTGCCAACAGTATTGAGTCTCATCTCCAGGGGCCAATAGGGCCAATGTAAAAGTTCATATTTTGCTCCTGAATTGTGCAATCAACCATGAATAATACTTTCCGACCTGCCTGTGTGAGAGTAGTGGGACGCTGGAGGACGTTGTTTTGAGGACTGCCTTACTCATTCCATAACTTGTTTAGTTCGTTATGTACTTATTGTCTTGTTTTGTATTGTACCATTACTTCTTCTCTGTCTGTTTCATAGTACTTTCTTTCTATTGTTTTTCCATCTTCTTATTTTTCCAGTGCCTCCTTTGTCTTGTGTTACATATTTTTTCTTCCATTGTACTTATTCATATTTATCTTTCTTGGGTTTGTATTTTCCCATCCTCAATTGACTCTATTTGTCTATTCCTTACCAGAACCCGTACATTTTCTGTCGTTACTTTATACTTCTTTAGCATTAACCTCTTCTGGATTCCTCTATTGATACAACCCAAGCCTCTATATGTGTTACTTCATTGTCATCCGGTGTGTGTGTTGTGTGTCCATTTTCGGTTGAGACATACATGTATCTTCTTTAATACAAATAAAATAACAAACGAATAGCAGTTCTATATTTTATTTTACATATACAATGAATTTAATATACAAAGTTATCTACGTTGAGAATAGTCTATCCTTCTGACAGTATCTTCAGCCTCATGGTAAGGACCGTAAATTGTCCATTAAAGGATGTCTAATGTTTCAAAACCCATAAAGTCTAGTGCTGTAGTCGTCCATAGCAACTCTTCTGTCGAGCACGATCCTGTAGTCTTTATCTTGATGCACGGTTAATTTTTTTTCTGATCTCTGGCTTTCTTGTAATCGTCTTTTAATTACGTCTTCACGGAATCCCTGTTGATTGTAATCATATCCCTTATAGTGTGTTCGTTGATCGTGAGGGAGTTCTTGTAGTGAGAGTGATTCCAAGCACTTTACATATGGTCGAATTTCCAAATCTGTCTTGTTTGGCTAATTTGTAGGCATAGTTCTTCGGTCCTCCAGTCACGAACTCTGTAATCTTGTTGTCGGGTACTTCGTCTGTAAGATCTCCCAAGTAGTCTCCTAACCTGGGTCTTCATTGTCCAGATTGAGATGTGTAAACGATGGAATCGGTTTTGGCGTATTAGACGCGGGTGTTCAACTTCTCCAGATAACTACAACTTCATTCTTGCTTGGGCGGTGGTATAAGCGGCAATGACCATATTGGTGCTTGCACTCTTTCACGAATTTGACACCATTTTGGCCGCCCACTAGCTTCCTGCTTCATTTTCAGAAAGGTTTGACGTATTCGGTAAAAACTCCTCCAGTATTGGTTGCTGGGTCGTATTGTTCCGTATTAAAGTGCAACACTTCGTATATCTGTTCGATTGCATATACACTTTCCGAAGCTTCCTTGACTTTGTCTATCATCCAAGTTCCAGTCAGTGCTCGTTGCTCGTCGGTGTGTTCATACGGTGTCTGTTGTTGAGTTTCGGCACAAGTTTTACAAATTTGTTATTGATTTTCGCCGGGGGTACTTGGATGTAGAGTTTTCTAAGTGGCAGTACTTTACATTTGATGAGTCCCTCGTATTGTTGTATTTTCTGGAAATTCTCTGTGATGATCTCGGGATGTCCTGCTGGTATCTTGCCGGTCTTGTTGATGTAGGGATACAGTGAAGTGACGTCTGCATACGATATGTGCTGGTCATGTTCATACAGTTTATATGCTTCGGTACGTCCACCAAAAAGGCGTCTCTTTGTTGTAATGGAGGAACTATGACATTTTGTTCCACAAATCTTTTCAAGTAGTCGTTTTCTCGAACTTCTCGGTCGAACTCACATTCCATTTGCCAATGTAGGTGTAGCCTTGCCCTTCCAAACATCTCTTCTTCTCCAGCGTGCGTTGTTGCAATTCACTAATGGTCATGCCGTTGACTGGATTGACGGTGTGAACAGCGGTGCCAGAATTTCCCGTTGATCGCCAATACGTATTTCTCGTTTTCGTTCTCGTAGTATCCATCCACTTTATAAGGTCCGATTTGTTTTTCTCCTCCATTTCTTGCATGTTGATGTTGACTCCTTCCGTTGCCGATAGGTATTTGATCCATTGCAGGGCCTTGATAGAATATTTTCCTCTGGACGGTTTCCTTGAGCTGGTATCAGGCTGGAGAAATTTCTCTCTGAATACCAAGTGCAAGCGGATGCGTGATACATTGTTGGAATAGATCGATTCCCCCTGTCCTTCTGTGAATGTCATCTCCAGGAACATCTGTCTGAACGTTAAGCAGGCTCTCCTCAAGATGTCTACGTCTGAGCTATAATGACTCAATAGTTACTCTTCGGAATCGAATCATTGTCGGTAGTTAGTCTCGTACCATTGTAAAAACGTAGCTTTCATCTCAGGTTTCATAATGGCATATATTTGGTAAATGGTCGAGTACGACTGATTGGTTTTCCTTCCTATTAAATTAATGCGGAAAATATCCTTTCGTCTATTCGGTCAATCCAAACATGTTGGACAGCTCTTCTAATGCCACGGGTAAAAAGTTTATGGAGTCGATCATCCGAATGCAACATCCAAGGAACTACGATGTACACATTTTTGGTTCCATTTCCTATGATCGTAGCTTTCACTCCTTGCTGATACAAATACCCCAGTACGGGTATGGAATCGTAGCCTTTGAAGTTGTGTGCGATAACGGTAGCTCCCTTATATTTATCGGACAACAACCATTTACAAAAATGTTCGATGGTATTGGGTCCGGCAAATACCAATTCATTTTTTCCACAAGTCTGACAGATACTGTTTTATTTACCGACGTTTCGGTCCATGCATGTCAAACAGACTTTGTGTACCACACACAGTTTAGGCTGGTGCTCGGAAACCCCACACTTCATGGATTTTCAATTGGAGCACTTGCCGTTGTCGTCAGCTGAGTATCCTTGATTGCATTGTATCATGGCGTCTTGAGTACAGTCGAAATCGAAGAAAATGTAAGTCTGTTTCTTCTGTACATCCTTGGTATTAGCGGGTAACATGTAGCACCGATGTCCGGTTGGATAATATTCCTTACAGGTCTGGCAGTAAGTGTTTCCACAGGTATGATCTCCCCTACGTTTGTTCACGGTTTGTCCACAGGTGTTGCATTTGTAGTAGGTAGTGTACGTAGAGTTTCCCGAAGTCGTCGTCTTTTTGTGTAGTCCGAAACACGTTGAGCTAATAGGTATCGACCGCAGTCTTCAGATGGTATCCAGTCATTTTCGCTCCGGGTATGAATCTTTCCACAGTAGTGGCATATGTCGTTGCATATGTGTTCTTCTTTATTATCGTATCCCTTTTTACAATCAATGCAGTAATAGTTACGACTCAAGAATGCAGCCATACTGGTAATGACGTAGTGGTTGTCATGGTAGTACAGGTATATCTTTTTCTCGGCAAGGGGTCCTTGATATATGACTCCGTTGAAATGTTCACTGGATATTACATGTATTTGATGTTCGGTAGAATCGCATTAAATCGTTTGATTTCCGCGATGCCACATTGTTGTAGAGGTACTCCCGCTCTATCGTGTAGTTCTAATGCCAATTCTTTCTGGATGTATTTTCCATGTTTGATAGAGATCCATTGATCGTGACCGTCAATTTGGGCTATTGCCGTACAATAGCTGTGGCACAGCAGAGGTCGTCTTTGTTTTTTTTTTCTGGATTATACATCTCTTTTCCTTCAGGAACCTCCAGGTGTCTACGTTTGTACACCATTTTCTGGTACCACCTACGGGAAGACGGACATGTGTGATCTCTACAAACTTTCGTCTAACACAAACTGTTCGTTGGAGTGTAACACTCGTTCAATTTCTTTCAACAGTAGGTCACCTGTAACCTGACCCATTTGCATAAATGGCAGTCTCATGGGAAAATCTAAATCTAGACACTCCATGGTAACTTGTACTAAATCCTACTTCTGCATGTTCTCAGTCACCTTCATCAAAATAGAGCTGAATAATTTTTGTAATGATTTCAGTATATCTGGAACATTCTGAACGTTCAAGTCCTTGAACGTAACTCTGTACTCTGTCGATTCGGTGTTGAATCTTGGTATCTTTTCCCGTTTTGTTTAGAGATTATGTAATATTTTTCTGGACTTTTGATGTCTACGGGCGGTTGATTTGGCAATCCGGCTCCGCTTTGGTGCTTTTGTTTCAAATAGTGATACAGTTTTTTCTTCTTCTGTACAATAATCCACACTCGTTGCACGGAAATAAGGTAACTTCTTTGTGCCTTTCTTCGTGTCTGTCCAGATTACTTTTTTTAGTAAAACGTTTTTGGCATATTCTGAACGTAAAGGTATTGTGGTGTTTATTCTGTTTGTGATGCCTCAATAACTGGCTTTTCTTGTCAAAAGTTTGCTGGCAGTAGTCACAGGAATACATCTGCAAAAGATAACACATATCACTTTTTAATTATGTATTATTAATTATTATTTAAATCTGTGTTATTGATTACTAATTTAATTCTGTTTTATTGATTTTCTATTTGGTTTCATTTAATAACTTCGGTCAATTAAAACTATATTAAAAACTTCATATACGGCTCCATTGTTATTTTTATTAAATCAATTGTATTAAGTTCACTTACTTTTTGTTCTGATTATCTTAACGTCTGTTCAATTCGACTGTTAGTTGAATGAGAATGAGAAAGTGGCTCGATGCGCATGATTTTATACAGATAGACGCGTTGTAACGATAGTTCTGATTGGTCGGTTAATTTTGTTACGGACTTTGTGATTGGTCGTTTCTCCTGAGATTGGCTGAATTTATCACAAAGTAGACGTCTGATTGGTTGAATTCCCTACAATTTGATTGGTCGGTCTATTTCTCAAACGTTATGTTTCCGTGAATAGATCGAACATTCTTAAAGATGATGCAATCAATCGATGGCGTTAATTATTTTCAAGGTGTATGGATCGATGATTCAATTGAATTATACTGACGCGAATCATAACAGGAGTGTTTCACCTACTTTATGCTTCGCATATTCAATATTTTTTTTATGAATTGAATTATTAATGAGTTTTTATTATGTGTTAGATGTATTGATTTTCTAACGATTGTCATAAATTTTCAATGTCCAACACAATTTACAAATGTTTACCCTATCTTTACTTTTATTTCCAACAATTTACTCCTTTTTTTCACTCCTATAACTTGTATATGGACTCCTCCTGTAACTTTTTAACTAGGTATTCAAGTTTTAACTCTCAAATACTCATATTCGACTCCAATTTTTTCCAAGATTCTTAATTCATTGAAATAACGACTCCCTATTTTTAATAAAATCACTTCTATATGATTTGTTAATACTTTTACATGTTTTGTTTGTTTTATTTTTCTAATTTGCACACATGTTTTAGTAGTTTTAGTACACAATGGTGTAAATGATGTATTACTTTGTGTTTTTGTATAACTTTATATGCTTTTTGTGTTAATTTGGTTAAATTTTTCGTTTTAATTTTTGCTTTTGTTCAATTTTTTCGAGTTTTTTCTCTTTTATTTGTGATTTTACGTTAAAATTTCACATTTTTATTGATATTTTCTTACTTTTTCCGGTGAATTGAATGGTGGTGGGGATGATTGTTTGGTTTCAGTGTTGGTGGTGATTGCTGCTGCTGCTGATTTGAGGTCTTATATATTGCTGCTGCTGCTGCTGCTCGGGGGTCCTAATATATTGCTGCTAATGCTGCTGTTCTATGGTGTGCGGAGATGATAAATTCAGCGACATTTTAAACTTTTTTCATTTCAGCGACATTATCATTTCAGCGACAAAAAGCATGTCAATTCAGCGACATTATATTTTATAAATTCAACGACTTTTACCTGTAAAATACATTACTCCTCTTCCTCCTTGCCGGGGTTCGAGGATATGTATAATGCATCTAGAGGCGATTTTTACTCACAGTTTAAAGCGGAATTTGGTATTGAGCAATATTTATTAACATTAAAATTATTTAGAATTTGGATTTCAAAATTGCACACATCAAATGTACATTTTCCAATCGAAACAGGTCGATGGACTAATATACCGAGACAAGAAAGAACATGTACTCTTTGCAATACAAATGTTGGAGATGAATTTCATGTATTATTGTTATGTCAAAATGAGTCCATTATTGAATTAAGGAACAAATATTTACCCAGATATTATATACAGTACCCGAGCAGTGATAAATTTACAAAATTATTAACATATTGTAATGTTGAAGTTTACAAACGTTTCTCCATTTATATTAAAAAAGCTAATGCTTTATTCAAATAATGGAATTCATGTAAGAATTTCTATCTTTTCATTACTGTACTTAAATCTTACTATAGTTAAAATGCACTGAGGGCGTTGTTTCGATCTGGATTGCTGCTAGGTTTGTAGAGCTGCAAAGCATGCTTATAGCCTCTGTCTTTGCAGCTCTGCAAGACTATCAATCCAGACAAAACGCCCCAGCACGTACTCAGGGTTTTGTTGTTTCCAACATCTATATTTAAAATTAGACTTGCCATTATACTGTCGAAAAACATGTTCTTATTTTAACTTTGTTAATATCATATTATTATGTCTTGCATATTATTGTATTTTCATTGTACTCTACTCTTTCTTTGTTAAACTGTTTAACATGTTCATTCCGTCATATGATTGATTGTATTTATTATATTAATTTGTCCTCATGTTACACTGTATGTTAATTAATCTTGAAATCTTGAAATCTTGCCCTTCCTATGCCCTTGCTCACCATAAGTAGGTGGGAGTTTGAGAAGGTTATATATTTTACAGTCAAAATTAATTGTTCAGAAAATTCATTTTAAATTATATAAAACTACGGAATTGTTTAAAATTTCTGCACAGTCTCAATATGTTCAATGTATACAATAAAGCCTTCTAAATTAATTGCAGTTTGTGTCTTGTATGTAGACTATTGTGATTTCATGTTTATGTCCGTATATTTAGTTCTTTCAATTTCATTTTTCACAATTGACTCAGTCCTGTTTCTAACTGAATTTTACTGTGGTTACGATTGTGTTTTTTTTTATTTATCACATTGGCAATAGGGGAAGGTTTGGGCCCAATAAAACTAGTTTAACCCAGCCGCAGCAGGTTTGCGCCTGTCCTAAGTCAGGAAATTTATTAAGCCTTTGTGTGTCTTGTCTTTTTCTAGTTAGTTTACTTTATGTCTATAGGAGTCTAGGTTGATGTTTATTTCGCTGAACTTGATTACTTTTTATTCAGGGGCCGACTCCGACCCGCCGTTGGGTGTGGGGTTTTCTCACCGTTCATTGAAGATCTTATGGTGGCTTTGAGTTGTTATTACTCCCCTTTGGGTCGTTGTCTCTTTGACACATTCCCCGTTTCCCTTCTTTTTTCTAGTAGTTATTCATACTCCAACCTTGAGATATTACTCAAACTGAATTGTTCCCGTAATTCCCTCATCTGCTGATTTCTCCTTGGTGATCAAAAATAAAGGACTCGATGGAGCTCTTATCTTGATACTACTGTTATTATCCATCTCCATTTTCAATTTAATTTGATAGATATTTACATGCATTTATGTGTTATTTTTTTTTATCTCGGTGTATTAGTTTAAATATTTTGGTTATACTTAAGAAAGAAAAAGGTATTGATAAAGTCATAGATGTTGAGTCTTCGAGAAAAAAAACTAACTGTAACATTTGTCTAGAATAGTAATGTTCTGATAATTTTTCTTCTGCAAATTTGATATGTATCTTAGGGACCGACCATTTAACCTGAAAAGTTATGGTTTTTTTTCTGGACAGAAATTTTTTTTGCGCTTCTCGCGAAAAAAATTTATTTATTTTTTTCACGTGTATCAACAAAATATTATTTTTTTTCAAAATTAACATTATTTTTGGGGGCAGAAAGCCTCCTTCAGAAATTTTTTTTTCATCATTTTGGCAGCCAAAATATTTTTTTCACATAAATTCAGCTCTTAAATATTTTTTTAGAAAAAAAACATAGCCCCCCTTTTCAAGTTAAATGGTCGGTCCCTTATATGAAATTTATATTCATTCAAATTATAGTTTATTTTTGTACATATTATTTAAACTGGATGTCGCTGAATTTACATATGATACGTAGAAAAGACGTCGCTGAAATGATATACAGAATTACTAAAAAAATGTCGCTGAAACGGTAGTCGCTGAAATGATACTGTCGCTGAATTAATACGCACCCATGGTGTGGGATATTTCTACTTTTGCTACAGTCGGGGAGTTATATTCGGAAGGGCTTAATGACACTTGTGACGTGACTCAAGGGAATATAAGAATAACAAGTCATTATCATTTTCATAGTTCATGAGACAGGCACGGGTCGGACATCCACGTTCAGTCTTTGCAGTGATCTGGAGTTAAAGTCCATTCAATTGCATCTTGATTTCTTCTGCATCGTCTTGGCCAGGGATTTGTACTGTTTCAAAGAAGCTGTTCCTCTGTTTGTTCAATCTTTGCTCTCTCTTCAGTGTGATGGTATAGCCATTTATTGTCTTCGGTTTGGCTGGAGCGTCTTCTCTACTTTGTTGCTTGGTATTTTTCTACTGCATTTCTGTCCACATTCTTCACAGCGAAACCTTCGGGGCATAATACTATGTTTGTTCATGTGTCGTTGGAGATTGTCTCGGCGACCAAAGGTTTGGTGGCACATTCTGCAATTTCGTCTTAGTGGTTGACTTCTTCTCTTAGACTAACAATAAGGCGCTGAGCTGGACATGCTGTTTTCTTCTTTCTTTCAGTATGGTGGTAAGGGGCAGTTCTGAATATTTTGTACACTCTTGTTGTTTTTCACTGAATGCCTCTGTCAGTTCCTGGAACTTAACTATGTATCACTGTGTAAAGCAGTTCCTCGCTTCTTTTCACGTCTGTTCAGTTCGAAGGTTAGAAGCAGAATGGGAACCTCAGTCGTTGTGGCTTGTTATATGGGCTTTTAAGGTTGATTGACTGATTGACCCCCCGTCAAAATATGGGCACCCCTAACAGCCATACCATAAGAGATAGGACTTCTTAAATAGGACCATTGGATTTAGAATTACAAAAATACCTAGAAAATATATATCACACAACTATTAAAGAATATTTTGTAAAATGCACTGATTGACCCCCTTGTCATAATTTTGGACCCCCTGTTACACCAAAGTAGTGAATCGGGATACCCTAGACCACCTATACTCCCATAGAGCTAATGTTATAATCCCTAAATTCTTCCTGATTATGTAAATGAGCTTATAAGCCACGCCCATTTTCATTATATAGCCATCCAAAAGCCCTACTTTCAAGCGTCACGAACGTAGAGCACCGTGAGCGTAGCGAAATGGTGTGAGAGTGGTGTGACGGTTGGGGTGGGACAACCGGGTTCAGTATTTTAACCAAAACTCTTTGTATTGTTTATCCTGTTTTTTTTTATTCTTCGATTTTCGTTCATAGCTATCTCCTGTTGTTTTGTGTTCTCTTAGGTCTATGTTTTGTCTTGTCCTTACGGCACCCCAGCTTTTGCACCTGTTTATTGTTTTATCTCGTTCTGTATTTTTGTTGATTTGTGGTGCATTTCCTTTATTGTTTCCTGTATCTATATACTTTTCAATTAGGCAATAAATAATACACTAATTTGCATATATACATATTTTATTTTCCCCGTCATAAAGCAGGCATGGGTCGGGAATGGGGGTTTGGAGGTTCCTTAAAAAATATTTAAAAAAAATAATAATAAAAAATTAAAAAAATGTTGCTATTTTACTTTTTCTCTCCTCCTCTCCCTTTAAGGCCCAAATCCCCCTCTCATTTTCCCGAAATGAGCACGCGAGCAGTACGAGCAGCGAAATGAGCACACGAGCAGTGAAAACGAGCAGGGTTAGCATACCTTTAAACGGCTAATTTATAGCTTTTCCCACCGCTTACCAGTCAACCAACACCGCCGCCGCCGCCAATCACCAACCAACCAACACCGCCGCTTATCAACTAACCAACACCCGAGATGAGCACGCGAGCAGCACGAGCAGCGAAATGAGCACACGAGCAGTGAAAAACGAGCAGCGTGAACATACCCTCAAACAACGAATT
>MJUU01026882.1:178092-196639 GCA_002080025.1 Modiolus philippinarum | reverse complement strand
GAATTGCTGAATTATGTAATATTCTACAATACGCAAAAAATTTATTGTAAAAAATTTTACATGGATTTTCATATTAACTGCATTTTATAATTTATTAGTGTATAAAAATTTAATTTGAACACGTATATATTTCAATACGGATACCTGTTTGAAATAAAAATGTAAAAATTCTACTTTTTTAATTAATTTAATCAGGACAAATGACCATACGTTGCCACGGTAAAAATCGAGCCTACACCCTCTTAATGGCGGACGACTATGCGGCACCTGGTGGTCAAGTTCGATAACTCTGTAATCACCAATTTCTGAAAGCGTCTATATGAGGAATAAAATGTCATTTCACAAGGAATAAGAAATTAGATTTTGGCTTACTGTTAATTCATTTAATTTTGTGGGTATCAATTTTCATGGGTAGAGAAAAAAAGACATTGCGTGGTATATGTAAATTCGTGGATTGCCACTTGTTCCAAAAAAAATAATAATTTAAAAATAAAAATTCAAAATTCATGGCTTCAGTACCTTCAGTATTGATGCCTATGCACCCAAATTTAGAACTGTACCTGTAATTAAAATGTCAATTGTAATTAACAATTCATAGTAATGTGTACATATTATGTAATAAGTTAATCATCTGACATAACCTTACTACATTCGTTATTTATAAATAGACACCTGTATTAATTGCAAAATAAACATGTCCTTTTCAGTAGAACATCATCAAAATTATAAAAGTTTAATTAATAATATCTTATACATGTTATAAAAACTAAATTGAGATAGTCCTTGTCCATACTTCTTAACTGGACTTTAGCATAATTGAAAAATAAAACAGGAAGCTAGTTACCAATAATTTTTAACTAGGAAACACTTGAAAATAAAGCATTTTAACTTATTTTGCTGCTATTAAAGGTTCAAGAGAATGCGTATCTACCATTTTTAGCTCACCTGGCTATAGCCAGGGTGAGCTTTTGCCATCACTTGGCGTCCGTCATCCGTCTGTCGTAAACTTTTTTCAAAAATCTTCTCCTCTGAAACTACTGGGCCAATTTAAATCAAACATGGCCTGGATCATCACCAGGGTATGTAGTTTCAAAATTGTATCCGAGGAGTCTGAAAACCAAACAACATGGCTGCTGTTACTAAAAATAGAACATAGGGGTAAATTGCTGTTTTTGGCAAACAACTCAAAAACCGTTGCAGATATAAAAAATCTGACAGATTCAGAATGCCAAAATCTATCTGCTCTGCAATTTTTAAGAAAATCAGAAAACCCGTCTGAGAGTTATAGCCCTTTTTCCATAAATTTTTCAAAATTTGTGCATTTTTTTTTTTTTATTTCAAAAACTGTATTAAACAGAAAGAGGTGAAGTGTAAATTAAAAAAAATGTTCAGCATATCAAGATCTATATACTCTGAAATTTTGAAGAAAATCCAAAGGCCTGTGTATGATTTATTGGCCATTTTTCACCATTTTTTTTTCCAATGCCATATGGTTTATTGGTTATTTCCCTTTAAATTCTGTGTTCAAATCTTCTTTGGTTAACTTTTCTCTTTTAAGCTTTCGAGAAATTCCCTGCTATCACTTCATTAAAAAAATTATTTCTTCCATAATTAAGAGCAAAAACAGTGTTTTTGTGCAAATTTCTGCAATTTTTTGCAAATATACTTTCTTAATCTTTACCTTATTTCATGTCATAATGATTTTCCTATATAAACATATTGTGTATTTGCAGGGATTTTAGTGTTTTAATTGATCTGGCATCTGCGGACAAGAATGTTGGAGTAGTTTTTCAGCTTCATAAATTGCTTAATGTTAAAAATTATTAGTAAATAAAGCCTTTAGTGAGCAGTTGATGAAATTAACCTTGAAACCACTGGATGGATTTGAACAGAACTTGGCATTAGTGATGCTTATGAGGTGCTGACTATAATATACATTTGTCTTCTATGTTGCGGATTTTGTAAACGTTGATTGGTTCCTGCAATTCTTACAGTCTACAGTGTTTTTGTACTCCGTTGTTGATGCATATAACAACGCAACCACGTGGGTTATTTGAGGCTTGCACAGGGTGATTTTCGTACAACTTGTTTCCGATTTTTATTTCACATGCTGTCGTACTGGAATGTAATTATTTACCTTGTTTTGTGAAATTGATACAAAAGCAATGTGCAGGAAAAATTTTATTCCTCACGAAATGACACTGTATTTCTCGTATGTATGTGTAAACAGTACCCCCGAAAGACACACCCCCTGCAACTGATTGAAAGGTTATTGTCTCGCCCGGGACGAAAGGCGCGGAAAGCGAGACATATTCGTACAAAGTATGGCGGCGGCGACGTAAACTTTCATGTTAAGTTTTTGTGATTAGGCCACTTTCTCAGTAACTATTAGTGGTAGGTCAATGCTATTTTGTATATAGGTTGGTCTTGAGTAGGACATGACAGTCTGCTATATGGTTTTTGTCTGTGAACTCAATTTCACGGTCCAGTGAACATGTTAAGTTTCTGTGCTTAGTTTAGTTTCTCAGTAACTATAAGTGGTAGGTCAATGATATGTGATATGTAGGTTGGTCTTAGGTAGTACATGACAGTCTGTCATATGGCTTTTGTCCTTGACCTCAATTTCATGGTCTAGTGAGCATGTTAAGTTTTTGTGATTAGGTCATTTTGTCAGTAACTATAAGTGGTAGGTCAATGATATTTGGTATATAGGTTGGTCTTGAGTAGTACATGACAGTCTGCCATATGGCTTTTGTCTGTGACCTCAATTTCATGGTCCAATGCTTAGTTTAGTTTTTCGGGAACTATAAGTGGTAGGTCAATGATATATCGTATGTAGGTTGGTCTTAGCTAGTACATGACAGTCTGTCATATGGCTTTTGTCCTTGACCTCAATTACTTGGTCAAGTGAGCATGTTAAGTTTATATGATTTAGTCATTTTCTCAGTCACTATAATTGGTAGGTCAATGATATTTTGTATATATGTGGGTCTTGGGTAGTACACGACAGTCTGCTATATGGCTTTTGTCTGTGACCTTAATTTCATGGTCCAGTGATCCTGTTAATTTTCCTAGTATCTAGTAATGTAAGGTCAATGATATTTTTGTATGTGGGTTTGTCTTAGATGGAAGATGACAACCTGCTATTTTGATTTAGCCCTTGACCTCATTTTCATGGTCTAGTGAACATTTTTGGTTTCTCAGTATCTATCAGTGGAAGGTCACTGAAAACTGGCATTTTGGTTTTGGGTGATACATGACAGTCTGCTATATAGCTATTGTCAGTTAATCTAATTTCACAGTCTAGCGAACATGTTAAGTTTCTGATTTAGGCAGTTGGAGTTTTCACATCAATTTTGCGACCAAGTAGGGATTTGCGAGACATCAATTTGGGTCCACACTTGTGTTTATTTGTGTATTACTATAACTGATTTGTTTCAATCGTAATATAGATAACACAGTCTGTAAGTGACCTAATATGGGATATAAACGGTCAGTAAATTTCATAGTGGGCGAGAGCGTAGCTCGAGCCCAATATTCAATTTAATGACCGTGTATATCCCATATTAGGTCACTTACATACTGTGTAATGTTTATATCCTGCCGAGAGTTCAGTACATTGTCAAAAAACAAGTTTAAAAACGTACAGTGATGTCGCGTAATGGCGGTCACTGACGGTATATTAATCAGTCATCCGATATAAAATATACACGGTCGGCACGTGATGTCTTTTGACCAATCAACATCCTAGGAGTCTACTAGAGGCAGGATATTGCTAATTATTATGCTGATGTATTAAAAATGTTTTATTTCTTAACATATAATGTGTACATAATTTAAAAATCAGTAATCACCTATAATTGTCTAAGTTATAAACATGGCTATTTATAGCTCGCACTAATGTGTGTGATAAATAGACACCTTCATCTTCAGGAATGTGGCTATAATGATAATCTAAAAGAAACTCGTGGAAATTGCACATAGAAGACAAAAAAATTATCATCATCTAAAGAGCTAACATTGTTGGTTAGGCTACAAGTAGAAATCTATAATACGGTGCAGCTTCGCCTTACCGTATAATAGATCTCTACTTGCAGCCTAACTCACGATGTTAGCTCTTTAGCCAATGATAATATATAATGTATTGTGACTTTTATGCCTAAATGTCATCCAACATGGCCATCTGCAGGAAACTTAATCTATTACTCGACTGTATGGAAAGAGCAAACAAAGAATTTTTTATCTGAAACAACTTGGCTAGTCACAATGCATCTTAGATGGTCCCCTTCAAAACAGATGTCCTTCAAGTCTGCACCTTATGCAAATTGGCTACCAATGGGAAACATACATGTAGTTTAATATAGGAGTACATTCAAAGATCTTCTTCTTTAAAACCATTTGGCCAGTTGGAAATAAACTTTGGCACAACACTTAATTTTTGGCCAGGTTGCAGGGAGTACAAATCCGGGTTATAGTATGGTGAATGTCGGGCGGGCGGGGAAAATGGGATACTGATTTTGTGAAATCAACTCCCCTTACAGTTTCATCCTACATTTTCTTTGAAATTGTGTCCTGCAGATCCATCCCTTATCCAAGATGGCATGCAATAGGGAAAATAGTTAAATTAAAGTTGGATCATATAACATAAATGTTTATTTACATAGTTTGAAAATGAGACCCTTTAACATATAAGTTTATTTGAAGTTATGTATTGGCCATGGTCTAGGTGAGCGATACAGGCTCTTGAGAGCCTCTTGTTGGATATATCAGGTTGTGTAGGGCTCAGGTACAAGTGCAAGGTTTATGGCCCTTGTTGATCAGGTCCTTCATTATGTTCATTCATTTGTGTCAAGAAAATCATATTTCATTGAGTATTTAAATTCGTGGTTTGGGAACACCCACGAATAAAAACGAATTCACAGTATTACATTTTCAATCTTTTCAATTTTTTCACAAAACACAGAAAAAAAGATATCATGTGGAATAAAGACAAAAAATAAAGACACTCCATTATGATGTGGAATAAAAGGTAAATAGGTTGCTTGAAAATTACCCTGTTCTACCCTTTGTACTGGTTGGCATCGAAGACACAAAATACCATAAAAAAACTACTGGGTATATGAGATTTTGTGAAACGTTCTTTGTAGAGACATAATTGTATTATTGTTCAATATATAAAATAAAATTTGGGGGTCACCATGCATTTAAGCGCAAAAACTGAAATTGAAAATTTCAGGATTTTACTTAGAAATGATAGAGAAAATGATTTTATGAGAGCATAGCTTGAAAAGTCTATTAAAAATTTTTTTCATACTTTGCATGTGTTTTGAAATTCTTATATAGTTTACATATAAAAAATAAAAATTAGGGGTTACGGTTAAAATAAGAAAGATAAATTACGAAATTTTTTTAGTGATATCTATGTTAAATTCTTTCAAATTCTTTTATCAAATTATCTTGCATAATTTCTGTGTTTCCGTAAATCCAGCAACAGATTTAAAGGTCATGTGTTTTAGTTCACCTTTTGGTAATGGAAATGCTGTAAAAGAGGTAAGGAATACAAATTTTAAATACTTTGGAACTTTCTTTAAATCTTAAATAGTTATTTTGTTAAATTTCTTTATGAATAAATGAACAAGTATTAGACAAAAAATGGCAGAATAATACCACTGAGACACCTTAAACTGTATTTTCATGAACATGTTTTTCATTCTTATTCTTTTTATTCCAGCCACATGAAGATGGACCATTATTTTATCCAACAGTATCAACTATTAGTTTAGGTTCTCATACATTTTTAGACTTCTACAAACCAATTGACAATGAATCACAGGTAAATACCATTAAATAAAAATTAGTTACAAACTGTTTTCCATCTCAAAAACTATTAAAAACACTTGTGTCAAAATATTTCAGTCTCGATTAAATATGACAAAAGAAAAAATAAATTCACCATAATTTTATAGTTTTTATTTTTGCAAGGAAATCTATATTATAGGACAACTTTGAAACTTTAAAGAGATACATATGTATTTCTTTATATTTGATTTCCTTAATCCATGTATTTTGTGTTACAAATTTTAATGTGTTAAAGAGAAATGGTGCTGCAATACACATACATGCTTGTTGAAACAAAACATCTGATTTGTTAAACCAATATGTGCCATGCAAATCAAAATATTTTTAGGGGAATTCCTATCAATCTTTTGTTCATTAAATTCACCACCAACCTTAGAAATCTTCACAAATTAAATGTATACATATACATGTAGTTTCTACAACGAGAACTTAGTTGATTATAAAATTTCTCACATCAAGTCAAATAAATTTTGCAAATGTTTGAAAACGTCCATTGCCAAGTTTTTAAACATTTGAAAATTCATTTAACCAGATGTGAGAAATTTCCTAATTAACTACAATTAATTAAATTAGCTACAAATTAGAGAAAACATTTTAAATAATGATGGAACATTTATGGAATTTTGGATTGTGGTGTTACATCTGACTGAAGTAAATTTTGCCAGAGGGTTCACCACTGCGATAGTTCCATTATTTCATCTTTTCAACTCGTGAACCATGTTAACTTGACAAACCTCTATTTAGGTAGATGGGTTTTTGTTGTTTTCTTTCATACATGGATTTCTGTCTATTTCACCTTTTACATATTTCTAAAAATATAAAGGAATAAGGATCACCAACCTTGTTTTCTGAATAATTAGTAAATTATAAATTTTAATTGTGATACCTTTGTTTAATATTTTGTACAATTATCTCCCTTTTTAAAGTATCCTTTTTCCAAACTATTTTAATGTCAGATTATCAATTCACAACTTATTTAAAACAAAATGCATGTAAATTTAGTAGATTTTGTCCAGGCTGTTTGGTAATAGTGAAATAATATTTGAATGTTTCACCACAAATAAGAATATTTGTACATATAAAAAGTAGATTTTCAAAATGACAGAAGACGACTACCCATTTGCTTCAACAGTTGATCAGTTAATATATATATGCTGCACAGATAAGATGAAAGATTGCAAAGACAAGTTAATAGAATTAATGCAATTGATAAATCTACCTTTTCAATGATAAGATATATTTATTGAAAAGTATGATTAAAGCATGCAAACCACAAAATGGTAATTTATCTGAACAGTTTATAACTTATCTATTTGATCTGGTTCAGGCAACACTTATACATGTAAGTATGATATTGCAATTTTCCTCCAAATTTAAGTTGCAGTGATAGGCTAATACAATTCACAGAGTGATAAACTCATATTAATGATGACTAGATAGGCACATTAAGTTACTGTTATTCAGATGTGCCATATGGATACTATTTAACCTACCACAATAACTGCTGTGTCAAAATCCCTAATTTGTCTTCAATTAGTATTACTGTTGAAGTACTTTTATTTGTGGACAGCAAGTAATCAATTTCTGTGACTCATAAATATCACTATTTAATGGGTACTTAATTTCATGGTTTCGAAAATTCTAAGGAAAAGTGCATTTCATAAGGAACTTAATTTCAATGGTTTTAGCAAACCACGGAATCCACTAAAATTGGAACCCCAGGATCAATATTGCAGTATGTTGCACTTTGTGTAACCATTATATTGTATAAACATGATTCAAGGGAAAAAAAGATTCTTTAATCATCATTGATGTTTCTTCCTTTCACCATTAATTATTGTAAACTATTTTGTGATTTAGGATTCCACTTCACTAGAAGACAGATATTTTACGTCAATCCTGTTACAACCTAGAAGTTTAATCCTGGTTTGTGATGATATGTATAAAACTTATTTACATGGAATAGCAGAAAGAACTAGTGATATAGTGACAGATAAAGTGAAGAATATAGATAATTGTGATGGAATCAGTATAGGAGACACACTGACCCGTACAACCAGGATATCTCTGACAATTAGACATGTACCTAAAACAGTCAAAAATAAATTTATCTTTGGTAAAAGGTGACATATAGATTGTTTTACTTATATTAAAAAAGAAATGTTTTCTCTAAATGTTATTAGTTTACCAGATTATAGATCTAACATGTTCTTACCACCACGTTCCAACCTCTTTTTATGCCCCCAGATCGAGGATCGGGGCCATATTGTTTTTGTCCTGTCTGTCTGTCTGTTTGTCTGTTTGTCTGTGCGTCCGAAACTTTAACCTTGGCTATAACTTTTGAACTATATAAGGTAGACTTTTGATACTTGGCAAGTGTATAGGTCTTGTCAAGAGGAACATAAATATGCAAAAAAAAATTAGGTCAAAGGTCAAAGGTCAAGATCATAGGGGTCAAAATCGGAATCTGTGGGCATATGTAGTGTTTCACAAACACATCTTGTTACTCTTGAATCTGTCTTGAAATTTTATTGGAAAATCTGCTAGAAACTAAGTAAAATAATCTTGCTCACAGTTCTTTCCATGTACTATTGAAAATAGTGTCCATTACATCCATTTTGTGTTGGGTTATATTACTTAGCATACCGGTTAGAGCAGGGATTTGTTAGGATTTTAAGACCATTAGTCACTTTTAAAAGTTCATTAGAATTTTACCCTCTACAATGTGACTTACCCTCTGCAATGTACTATCAGTGTAAAAAATATCTAAATACTGTAGAGAATTATGAAAGTCTGAGAAATTTGATTGGGAAAAAAATACAATTCAAAGTAGAGGTCAGCTATACAACTGTTGGTGAAAGAAAGATTTGAATGTTCAAAACAACTCTTGTAAATTGCCATACAGGTAAGCAGTTGTCTCTGATGGGTCACGGGTGATTAGTTATAACTGGAGTAAATTGTTTGTTAACAACTGAACTAATTAGCAGGACAAATATCATTCTTATCCCTAGCTGCTACACAATGTTCCAAACATATGTCCATCTGTCTGCTTTGTAAGAGAAATAGCAAGTTCATTTATAATTTGATTTAGATAATATTTATACAAATCAAAATCAATGGTGCTACTAGTGAGTTTGCTAGCTCACCTGGCATTGGCTTTTGCCATCACTTGGATACTGTTTTCTGTCTGTCCATCCATTGTAAACTTTTCATTAATAGGATCTTGAATAAGATCAGATTAAAGATCGGGATATCTTTCACAAGTATAAGAAATTTCGTCTTTTCTCGAGTGGAGCGTAGCGAAACGAGAGGAAAAGACGTAGAATTTCTTACACGAGTGAAAGATATCCCGATCTTTAATTCTGATCGGATGTAAGATCCTATTTCTTCCGTAAATAGCGAAAACAAACGTCTGGAAACCTTTACTGTTTGAACAACGATGTCGCCATTTGAGTGTTCTATACATTGTGACGTCAGGTGTTTATGACGTTTAGTCATGGTTACGATTGTTGTATCACAAAAATCAACACGTCTGGTTGGTCATTTACCGGTGTGAGATGAGGTCGCGTGCATCGATCTCACATGGGTCATCTCCCACTGTAAACCACAATTTACGGAAGAATCAAAGATCTTCTCCTCTGAAACCACTAGGCCAATTGGAACCAAACTTGGTCACAATAGTCCTTGGGTGATCCCCTATAAAAATTGTATCTGGCAGGTCTGTGCCTCATCCAAGATGGCCATGAGTGGGGAATATAGTTTTATTGTCCGTTATGTATGATCTTATGGGTCCACTAGCTCCTTTGAGAAACATTGGTCGGTTATCTCCCTGTACCAAGTTAGTTTTGTATGGTTCAGTTAGTTTTGAATGGTTCAAAGTTAGTTAGTTCTGTATGGTTCAAAGTGGAGATAATCATGCCTGCAAACTTTTGAAAATTGCCGTGTCAAATAAGGAAACTCCTTATAACTTGGCTATAGGAGGTCTTATGGTATGCTTTTGTTGTTTATAGTGTTGTTATGTGTTTCATCATTACATTCAACTCT
The DNA here is from genome assembly GCA_002080025.1 of Modiolus philippinarum. Classification (NCBI taxonomy): domain Eukaryota; kingdom Metazoa; phylum Mollusca; class Bivalvia; order Mytilida; family Modiolidae; genus Modiolus; species Modiolus philippinarum. The sequence continues at coordinate 186,736 of MJUU01026882.1, read as the reverse complement.
TCCTTAGTTGTTTAATTGTCTTCAAGTGTCTTTAATTTGGAATTTAACTCTTGACTTTTGGAGCCTCCATTGGGGTTTCCCTCCAAAACCCCTCAGAAAGCAGGAAGGTTGGCAGGATTGGATAATTTTAATTATTATATCAATAGCACCCCTATAATACTACAACTAGGAACGCGGAGGACTCTGTCAAACGCTGAGCCTACAAAAAGGTCAGGTCTATGAATTGTTATATTCTTCTCAATAACGCGTATTTTTCTTTGTGGTTTTATGATCCTGATAACAAGGGATGGTTAAGCTTTGTAGTCGTATAATTTTTAGTAATTTTGAGCACGAGATATTCACGCTTTAAGCATTTGTACGTCAAAATCGTTCCCAATTTATGTAAACAAAGAGTTAACATAGCCAATATGTCCAGTTCCTGATGTTTAGACCAAAAGTAAATACATACAAATCATACTTACTCATTCCCGAAGTATCCTTCCAATTTTCCAGACTCAAGTATCCTTCTTTATTGTGCTATGGCTGTTTGGTACAGATCGGGTTGTTGAAAAATAAATAGTTCGAATGCAGAGCTAAAAACATATTTGCTCTGTAGAACAAGGAGCTAGGATGTGTAGAACGAGGAGCCCTTTTGAATAAATGCTTGATGTTTCTCTTCACTTTCGCTGAATCAATCTTAATTTTAAACATTCTTCTTCTATTTGTACATGCAAAGAACTAATAATGTATCAATCAAAGTACCTACAAAACTGCAAGTATTTAATAATTCATATTTTATGAAAGGATATGGAGTAAATGAACATGAGACCATAACACATATGTTTAACTCAAACTGCAATAATTTTAATGAGCTGTATGGCCATTTCAGAAATTTAATGAATAAAACCAAACAAAATCCAAATAATCAGTAATATCAAATATAGCTAAGGACAAAACTAAGAGGGAGGGAGTTAAACCTTAGGTTTTAGAATTTACATACATTTAGACAATAGTAATTGAACAAGGAGTACACGTGAGATATTATCTCATGTACAAGTACACCATATCTAAGAAAAATAAAGAGCATACATCTCTAACATGGGGAATTGTTTTACCAACTCCACACTGCATTAAAAGACAAACTCCTGTATTATATATTTAACAAAAGGATATGGAGTAAATGAACCTTGTCAGCGCATGTTCTCTTAAGCGGCTGCTTGGATTTTGATGAAATGTTACACACCACCTGAAGATGTGCATGAAGTAATATGGTTGCTGTCTGAAATTTTGAAGGGGAGATAATTTGTCTTTGAATATTTTCTGTGTAAAGGGGAGGGGTGATCCTTGTCAGCGCATGTTCTCCTAAACCACTGCTTGGATTTTGATGAAATGTTGCACAGTTGTAGTACACCAGCTGAAGATGTGCATGAAATAATATGGTTGCTGTCCAAAATTTTGAAGGGGAGATAAGTCATCTTTAATATTTTCAGAAAAAAGGGGATGTATATCATTTTGTCCATACTTGTATTGTGTCCACATTTGTACTGTGTCCACAACTGTATTGGGTCCACACACACTTAAATTTACACTTGCCATATTGATTCAGGGTTCAATTAGCGGGGGGTATACCTGGCTGCCATTCGGCGACAGCTCTAGTTTTTTCTAAGGTAATATTTTTTAACAGTAAAACCTTCCCAGGCCATAACAGATTGATATACAATAGTTTTAGAAACCTAAGTCGGTTATCCCCCTGTACCAAGTTAGTTATATATTGTTAAAGTGGAGGTAATTTCTATTTAAATATCAAAAGAGGCTATTGATATGCTAATTGAAATTATCTCTATTTTGAAACATACAAAACTAACTTGGCACAGGGAGACACCGACTGAGGTTTCTCATTGTTGGACAATTCTTAAGGACCCTGAGTGTTTTGATTAGCTAAAAGCAAGATTAATAAAAGTAAGCCTCAAAAACTTTTTCTCAATATATGTTGCAGTAGAGCAATATCTGTTGTTAAAAAAATGAAACCTATAGATTACTCAAATTGCTAAAGTGGTCACACAACAGGAACTAGTAGACCGATAAGATCATACACAATGGATGATAACATTGGACCCTATGGATAAGACATTCAAAGATCTTCTCACAAACTACCACTGCAATTTTAACCAAGCTTAGTCACAGTGGTCTTTAGATGGTCCCTGCCGAAAAAGGTATCCGACAGGTCCGTACATGTCCAAGATGGCAGACAGTGGGAACATTGTTACAATATTGGACCCTGTGGAAAAGATCATCTTCCCAAAAACTTTTAGTCCAATTATAAGCAAACTTAGTCACAATGGTCCTTAGATGGCCCCTTTCAAAAAAGTTATCCTGCAGTTCTGTACCTCATCCAAGGTGGCTTCCAGCAGGGAACATAGTTTTAACATTGAACCCTATAGATAAGACATTCAAAGATTTTTCTTTTCAGAAACTACCACTCCAATTTTAACCAATCTTAGTCACCATGGTCCTTAGATGGTCTCTTTCAAAAAAAAATGTGTCAGGCAGGTCAGTACCGTATCCAAGATGGCCATTAGTGGGAGCATAGTTTATATTGGATTCCTTTACAAACTTATGTTCAGGAAGTTCACGCCTCTTCAAAGATTGCCACAAGCATGAAACTAAACTTAACATTGTTATACCCCCCGCAAACAAAGTTTGGGGGGGGGGTATATAGGAATCACCCTGTCTGTCCGTCTGTCCGTCCGTCTGTCCACACTTCTCGTAAGCGCAACCCCTCTTAAACCACTTGAAGGATTTTGATGAAACTTTACACAAAGGAAGGACACTATATGGAGATGTGCATGAAGGAATATAATTATTGTCCGAAACCAGGAAGGGGAGATAATTCGACTTTGACTTTTCATTGATTCCCTATTTAGGGTTACCTCGTAAGGGCAACTCCTCTTAAACCACTCAAAGGATTTTGATGAAACTTTATACAAAGGAAGGACACTATATGGAGATGTGCATGAAGAAATATAATTATTGGCCAAAACCAGGAAGGGGAGATAATTGGACTTTGACTTTTCGTTGATTTCCCATGTATGGGTTACCTCGTAAGCGCACTTCCTCTTAATCCACTTGAAGGATTTTGATGAAACTTTACACAAAGTAAGAACACTATATGGAGATGTGCATGAAGGAATATAATTATTGTAAGAAACCAGGAAGGGGAGATAATTCAACTTTGAGTTTTCATTGATTTCCCATGTATGGGTTACCTCTTAAGCACAACTCCTCTTAATCCTCTTGAAGGATTTGAATGAAACTTTAGACAAAGGAGGAACACTATGTGTAGATGTGTAAAATGTCAAATAGGCTGAAAAAGGCGAATTTTATATTTGTCTGATTTAGACAGAGTGTTTTCATTGGAACCCTTGGGAAAAGTTTTTTCTTGAAGATTATATCATTGTGTCCATACTTGTAATTGTGTCCACACTTGTACTGTGTCCGCACCTGTATTGTGTCCACACCAACTTAATTTTGCACTTACCATATCGATTCATCCTCTTAATCCTCTTGAAGGATTTGAATGAAACTTTAGACAAAGGAGGAACACTATGTGTAGATGTGTAAAATGTCAAATAGGCTGAAAAAGGCGAATTTTATATTTGTCTGATTTAGACAGAGTGTTTTCATTGGAACCCTTGGGAAAAGTTTTTTCTTGAAGATTATATCATTGTGTCCATACTTGTAATTGTGTCCACACTTGTACTGTGTCCGCACCTGTATTGTGTCCACACCAACTTAATTTTGCACTTACCATATCGATTCAGGGTTCAATAAGCGGGGGGTATCTTTGGCTGCCATTCGGCGACAGCTCTTGTTACCTATGGGAATTATATTCAAAGATGTGCTCTTCTGAAACTAGTTGCCAGTTGGAACCAAACTTGGTCAAAATTGTGCTTACTTGGACTTTGTCACATTCAAGATGGGTGCAAGTGGAAAACATAGTTTAGCATTAGACCCTGAGAGAAAACATTCAACAATCTATTCATCTGAAGCACACAGGGTCACAATAGTCCTATGATGGCCCCCTTTGAAAACAATTGTCCTGCAAGTCTGCATTTCATCCAAGATAGCCACCAATAGGTAACTAAATCCAACATTGGACCCTATTGGAAAACCTATTACAAGATCACCTTTGAAAATACCCGGCCCATTGGAACCAAACTATGTCAAAATAATCCTTAGATAACTGCCTTTAAAAAATTTGTCTGGAAAATATCCATCACATCGCATGGTCCGCAGCAGGAAACAAACTTAACTATGGACCATATGGGAAAACATTCAAGGATCTTCCATTCTGAAGCCACAAAGTCAATTTGAAACAAATCTTGCAACAATGGTCCTTGGATTGTCCAGTCTTGCAAGTCCACACTTCATCCAAGATGGTCCCCATTTTAATATTGGAATGTATGGAAAACACATTCATTTTCTGACACTGTTTGGGCAAATGGAACCAAACTTAGTGACCAGCAATTTTTACTATAATATTTCATACTTAACATTCCTTGAACTGCAGCTTTAGTAAAATGTCCTTTACTGTAGATTTACATAGCTGCAGATGAGCTCTCTTTTTACTGTTATATTCTATCCTTGACTTCCATGGTATTTTAGCTTTGGATAATGTTTCATTCTTGGCTTTCCAAGAATTCATGTCGCTTATATAAGTATCTTGGACTGTTATGTTCCCTCCTCATCTCTGTGATACTTTCTTGTCGTCTTTGGAATTTAACCTGTAGGGAAATTGTCTTTTACTGCAATATTCCATTCCTGTCATCCCTGGAATTTAACCTGTAGGGAAATTGTCTTTTACTGCAATATTCCAATCCTGTCATCCCTTGAATTTGAACACTTTTAGTTCTAGCTGTATTTTGAATGTAATATTCCATTTCTAGCCCCTATGGAATTTAGAACAGCGTCTTCTGATTTAATCTTACAGGAGCAGAAAACTTCAGGAGTATTAAATGTAAAAAATTCCAAGTTCATGCACCATCCAAGATTGCAGCCAGCGGCGCAATTAGACAAAATTGAACCCTTTGAAAACACATTCTTAGATTTAATCATCTGTACTTGGTGCTGTGGAACCAAACGTGGTCACAGTTGTCCTTAGCTTGTCATCTTTGAAAATGTGTCATGTAAGTCTGCACCTCATTCACGAAGGCAGCCAGCAGGGAACTTAGTTAGATATTGGATCCTATTGTAAAATACAGTCAAAGGTTTTTTACTGAAACTACTAAGCCAATTGGAACCAAACTTGGTCGCAATAGTACTTGGGACATCCCCCTTTTCATAAATATGTCCGCATCACATCCATGATGGCCGCCAGCTGGAAACGTAGTTTCACATTGAAACCTATGAAGATTACATTAAAACATGATTAAATATCTACTCATCTGGCATTGTTTGTCCAAATGGGCAAAACTTGATTACAAGCTTTCTTGTACTGTAATATTCCATTCTTGGCATTTATTGAATTGCAGCTTTAGAAAATAAGTCTTTTACTGTAATGTTAAATAAATTTTATCTTTAGATAAGCTATCTTTTAAGGTTATGTTCTATTCTTTCTTCCCATGGAATTTAAGTTTTGGATAAGCGTATTTTAATGTTAAATTTAATTCTTTGCATCCCTGGAATTTAAGCCGACTAGGATTTTTTTTACTGTTATGTTCCAGTCTTGACATAGCTGCAATTCTTTCTTGTCATCCTGTCATCCCCGGAATTTCAGTTTTAGTGAAGTTGTCTTGACATCCCTGAAATTTTAGCTTAAGACAAACTGTATCTCTACTGTGATGTTATATTCTAGGCATCCATAGAGTTTTAGCTTTACATTAGTCATCTTTTGCTGGTATCATCCATTCTTGGCTTCCCTGTATTGTTGTCGAACTTTTTTTAAGAAAGACTATGATTATTATAAAGCAATGTAAACGTTATCAATGACAAATGAAATGAGCAGACTCAAAAAATAAGAAACAATATACAATTTAAACATGATGTAGGACAACAATAAAAGCGTTGTTCCATTTCTTTGTTTTGTCGTGTATTTTTAGAGACTTTTGTCATGTTCATTTACTCCATATCCCTCCATTGCTTATTTTGGACAACATTACGTACCGGAAAATATAGTAAGATTAGGTATTCACATCCACAACTCCACCTATGTCAACCGTCAAACCAAAATTTCTTACAATCACTATTCGATATTTTTGGTATGAGTACTTCTTTTTTCACTTCTTCTGGATAATGGCTTTCCATATTATTTGATTTTAATGCCGCCGATGAGAGGTTACTGTGTTGGATTGTGTTTCCCTGATTCAGTCGAATGTTTTACGGATTTTCCTTACTTGTCTCTTCCTTTGATCAATTCGGACTTTTGTTGTCACTTTTATTTATTTACTCCTTGAAACACATGTACAGCATAAAGTTAATTATGCAACTTAGGTATTTATTGTATTTTGAAACCACTGCTGTTAGACTAGAGATCCCCGAGGGTATTCACCAGCCCAATAGTCGGACTTGTCTGAACTGAAAAAAACACCTAACGTTTTATAGAACTTTACTGTTTATATCAACATTCTAACCCCTTTAAAATACTGAGGCTTCATTCCGTGTATGGAACTCGATGGATGTCCTTGGTATTGGATTTGGCCTCCTATTTCGATATTTTTTGGTATGAATGGTTCTTTTTTTTACTTCTTTTTGGATAATGGCTTTCCATATTGTTTGATTCTTATGCTGCTGATGAGAGGTTACTCCTTGAAACACGTGTACAATTGAACGAAATTAACCGTTAATTATGAAACTTCGGTATCCATTGTACTGAAAAAAAAACATTATCTCATACGAGTTTATGTCTAAAAATCTGTTATTTTTAGATAGGAAATGTGTTTGATTGTTGGACACAATTTAGAGCCTTAACAACATTTGAAATTGGATATATGACATTATATCAAAATTCAGAAATGAAGCAGGAAATTTCAAGAGTATGAAATGTAAAAAATTACATGAGAGCATTTGTATACTAAAGGACGCGGTGCAGTTCTAAGACGAATGTTGACAGTTATTTTATTCTTTATTTAAAATCCTCTGTCAGAAGTAAAATCAGAAATTTGCATTTTGAAACCAAAATTTAAACTTAGAATAAAATAGCTGAGAACGTTACAGAAATGCAGATTGCATCCACAATCTGTTGTTACCCATTTTGGCACAATTCAGTTATTTTTGTAGGGTATCTGAAGTTTGCGCCCAGTAGTCACTTTTATCGTGAACGCATTTACAGGCGTCACTTGCAGTTCTTTCTGATTTCAAATTAACCATGACCAAATTCCATCATATAAATGCTCTTTACCGTACGGTGACCCCTAGATGCTTTGTTTTGGGTCGTTTTAACCTGGATATGGGATGTTGTCTCCTTGACATTTACCCCATTTCTTTTCATTTTCATATTGTAGATAAAAGGAGAACCATACATGTCATCACTTTCTTTCTTTCGTGTTTTGTTTTTCTTCTCTTTTGTCTGACAAACTTCCAGCACTTTCTTTCGTGTTGTGATTTTTTTCTCAGATTACCTTGTATCCCGGATTTATGTGTCATTTAGTGACATAAAAACTATGTCAGTGTATATATAGTCAATGTCCAAGAGAGTGTCGTGTGACTAAAGGCATCTTTCCTATTCAAAAGCTCTGTAAAATCGTAAAAGTCAACCTTTCATTACTAAGGTTTATACAAATAGCTTTGCAGTTATGTCGTTACCCACGGAACATTATCTATACATGGATAGAGAAAGGGGAGGTTTGGGTACCCATAAACCGGTTTAACCCTACCACTGGCTTTTGCTGGTGCCGGTACCAAGTCCGGCTATCCCGAGTTCCTATCGTTATTTATGTTTGTCTCTTGTTTTCATTATTGTTTTTCTGGTGCAGTTTGCTTGTAGATTGTGGCATGTGATTGTAGTTCCTGGCCATTGTAGGTGTTTGCTGTTTTCCTGTTTTTGTAATTTTATGATCCCTTTAGTCACAACTGCAGTGTGGAGTTGGTAAAACTATTCCCCGTGATTGTGGTGTTTAAGGGTTTTTTATCCGATTACAGAAGGCATTAGCAATGACCGTCAATTCATAGTTGCAGTGTCATGATTTGCAGTAATTTGTAAAAATGGAAATATTTTTGACGCTCATGGTACAAAATTTGAATAATTTAAAACAACGCTATATCAAATCCACGATTACACACTCATCAAACTCTCATCTTACTACTCTACCTCTTCCAGCACTTAATCCTGTAATCAGATTGGCACCGTTAAAGATATCTAAAATATGCCAATCCATACAAAAATCTAAATTCACTACAGCCTCCATTTACAACAAATGTAATCGTGGATTTTCTAAAATTTTGAAGTGCGACGCCAGGAAATGTGTCACTTGTCCTCGCCTGGTCCAGGAGAATACTGTAAAATCTACTGTCAATGGCAGGAATTTTACCATCAAATTCCCCGTTGATATCTCCTGAAAAACATCCAGTCTGGTTTATTTAATTACCTGAACTAAGCCAGGCTGTGGAATCCAGTACGTTGGAGAAACTGGGCGTCCATTACAACGACGTACCCAGGAACACATGTATC
>MJUU01026882.1:149143-167523 GCA_002080025.1 Modiolus philippinarum | reverse complement strand
GATACAATGTCCGTCAAATAGTAATCATAAGTCTGTACAAAATAGAGCTCAATAATCATAACAGTCTGTACAAAATAGAGATACAATGTCCGTCAAATAGTAATCATAAGTCTGTACAAAATAGAGCTCAATAATCATAACAGTCTGTACAAAATAGAGATACAATGTCCGTCAAATAGTAATCATAATTGTCTGCTCTACCAAACAGAGACAAAATTCCCATCAAACACTAATAATAATAGTATTTACCGAATAGATATACAATGCATCGTATAATTTTGGCTTTCCTATTTAGATTCTATTGACAATTTGTTCTCTATCAGATTTCACACATATTTAGGTATAAGGATTTCTAAATGTTTTGATTTGATGTGCACTGAAGAGGCATAAGTAGCCAAAATGCGCATATGCAGAAACTTTATTAATAGCATCTTCGGTATTTTGTTATTTATGATAATAATAGTATTTACCAACTAGAGATACAATGTCCCATTAAATAGTTATCAAAACAGTTTGTATCAAATAGAGATCAAAACATAAGGTTCCCATAATTTAGTGCTAATCTAAAACGATTCCCCGTGCGAGAGATGTATGCTCTCTATATATTTCAGTTATGGCGTACTTGTGCGTGAGAGAATTTCTCATATGGATATACTATACATACTTTCAAATATTGGCGTATATTTTTGTTAGAGCATTTTGCCCGTTTAATTAATGTTTGTTGACAATCCCGAACCCATGACCAATGAAGACATGGATGTAGCGTTGCTCGACAATTAGCAAAGAATTCCGCTTAAACCGGTGCTAGGTAAAAGCGTTGTTCCTTTGCTTGTTTTTACAATGTATTCGTACAGACTTTGTCTCATGTGCATTTACTCCATATCCTTTCATTCACCATTTACGACTTGAGTTTGTCTCTCCTGCAGTGTGGAGTCCATAAAACGATTCACCGTGCGAGAGATGTATGCTCTCTATATATTTCAGTTATGGCGTACTTGTGCGTGAGAGAATTTCTCATATGGATATACTATACATACTTTCAAATTTTGGCATATATTTTTGTAATTTAGAAATGTAATTCTGATTAATGTTTGTTGACAATCCCGCACTCATGACCAATGAAGACATGGATGTAGCGTTGCTCGACAATTAGCAAAGAATTCCGCTTAAACCGCTGCTAGGTAAAAGCGTTGTTCCTTTGCTTGTTTTTTACCATGTATTCGTAGAGACTTTGTCTCATGTGCATTTACTCCATATCCTTTCATTCACCATTTGATCAGAAAATTAGTCATGACTCCCGAATTGAAAAAAAAAGATAAATCCTATAATACCCCTAAGCATTCCATTTTCAACGTTCTGCATTCAAACGAATTTAAATCTAGGTTGGCATTGCAATTGATACAATGTTGTAATTAAAATGTGTGGGAAGTGAGACATTACTCTTCCTGAGCACTTGGTCCTTGTCGGGTGTTAAAGAGTTCGTGTTATCTGTACTGAAGTTATATTTTGTATTTATTTTATTTTGAACTTGTGTTTCTATATCGATGTAATATAATATTTATTTTCTTGTATACATAATAGTACTGGCCTTTTTCTTTGTCAAGAACATGAGCTTTAAAAGCAGATTTTGGAGTCACTTGGATGCAGTTCAGATTAATTGATCTCCGTTTTATAGATTTTTCTTTTGTTATTTGGTTTTTAATAAGTTACAATCGAATTAAAAATAGTTGAAACGGACAGTTGTACAGTTAAGATTAAATGTTATGTTGACACACTTTGCTATACAAGAATCAATTTATAAATCCGATATTTTGTTTCCTGGTAAAATGAATGACATACAATTTCAACAACATAAAAAATACAGTGATAATTATGTAAGTAAACAAACCTTTAGGCTCTGTCTGGGTTCCTTTCTCATACCGTATCTTCCAGACGTGAATACCATCTGGTTGATGTTTTGCTGTTTCTTTTTCTCCTACACTTAATCGTTTATGTGGTTTGCTATTGTTTTGTTCACCCAACAGTTTCTTTTGATTTATAAGATTCTGCTTTGCGTGGTCTTCATCCTTTTTTGAAAATCCTAAAGGTTTCTTAGTTTTGGTCTGTTCTGCAGTATTTGGCAATGTTGGATCTTCGTTAACCTTTTTATATTTTTTAGGTTCATCGGGAACATTTTGTGTTTCTTTTGAATTTGGTATTTTATGTGCAGTGTGATGGTTTAGATCTCTTTTTGAATTTCCGTCACTGCCAAGCTCGTCTTTTATTGGCTTATCTAACTCAGACACCTTGTCATTAATTTTCTTATTTTCATTTATTAGATTTACCCTCTCTCTTCGAAGATTTTCCTTAGAGTCTGTCTCAGACCCAGTGCGTTTTATAGTCTGTCCGTTTTCTTGTATAAAAGCCTTTTCTGTTTTAGATTCCCTAACTTCAGCTGATGATCCAGTGTTTATTTGGTTTGAATCCTGCAATTTTGTTTTGTCTGGTTTTATGTTGTTGCTCTTCTGTTTTTTGTCACGAACATATGCTGGATTCGGTAAAGAGGCCTTGTAACGAATAGCTTCACATGCCGACCAATGTATAGGTACAAAAGGAACACATTTTGACAGTCTTATTGACTTGTGTAAACAGATAGTATTTCTCCCTTCACACCACTTGTTTGTAAAATTAATAATCTTATTAGTCTTGCTTACATATTCTTTTAATTGTTCATCAGATTCGTCAATACTGCTGTTACGTTCAATGCTGTTATCTTTTTTCGAGTTAAAATCAGTTTCAGCACCCTCCATGTTCAGTTTCTTGTCGGAAACAATAGCATCCAGTTGTTCCATCAGTTTGGCGGAGCTCGATGATTCATGGCTGTTAATTTGATCATTCAGTTTTGACATTGCAAGTTTCTCTTTTAACATTTGGGCCTCAATTCTGTGTTGAATATTCTGGTCAGACAGTTCCTGCACACGTGACATAATTTGTGTCATCAGTGAAGTTTGATTCATCACCATTTGAAACAACATCCTGTTCTGATCTTCTAAATATTCATATTTTGTTTTCATATTGTGTATTGCTTTGGATTGGTTTTTCAGTAGTTCGGCTAAATGGAAAATCTTATTTTGTTGTTCCGTTATGATCTCTGTATTCTTCACAGATTGATCCGTGAGTTGTTTTCTTTGTTTGTGTGACTTTTTCGGTATATGGTCTATCTCTAGATAAGTATTCCTCTGTTTGCTTAATTTCTCGTTTTCTGTTTTCATGTCATTGTGACTATGATTAAGTTTAAGTAGTTCATTTTCTAATTTAAGTATACTGTTTTCTAATCTAGTTATTGTGCTTGAATGATTTTGCTTGTCCAGTTTTTCCACCAACAGTTGATTTTCTAATTTCATGATGAGAATTTCAAGGTTCTGAATTTTGGAAGAATACTCAATAGTTTTTGATTTAAACAATTGTTCGATTTTCTCAATGTTAAAGGTAGGCTTTTCAGTTTGACCATGTCCGTTTGTGTATCTAGATTTCGATACTTTATCTCCATTAGTTTTATCTTCATGTCTTTCGTGTGTGGATTTTGTATTGTATGTCCCACGAGCCTGTTGTGAAATATATTCATTATTATTAGTTTTCATGTCTTTATTTAGATTTTTGTATTCGTTGTCATTCTGCTTCTGTCCAGAGAGATCTATACTCTCTGCATTGTAAGCCTCCTTTGTCCCAGATGAAGCAGTATTTGATACTTCTATATTGTCATCGTAGATCCAGAAATCCTCTTCATTGGATGTCTTGTCTAGAACATTATGTTCTGGAGTTTTTTCAGGATAGTCGAAATGGTGATCATCAGAACTGTCTTGATTTGTTCTATCTTGTTTGTATTCATACGGATTTCTTTCTGTGTTTGGAATTTTAGATGTGTCTGGTATATCTTTATCTGGGATATCGGTTGGTTTCTTTGACATTTCGTCAATGCCATCATGCTTCTCGTCATCTTTTCTTCCCATTGAAGCCTCGGAATCCTTTCCACCAATCTGTTTTTGATCCAATAAATTCTCATCTATGTTTGTCTCTCTTTGGTTTTCATTTGAATCACTTATCTGTTCTTCATTTGTATGTGTTTCTTGCAGTGCTGGATTCTCTATTCTTTCGGCTGAGATATTGCATTCTACACACATTTTGCTATCCAACGAAACACTGTTTAGTGTCTGCAAATAGCCTACTGAAAATACGTCGGTGATACTTGATCTATCTATTTTACATATACCAAACATTTGTAAATGTTTACCGATATTCAAATCTGTTTTTAGAGATTTATCTAAGCGGTTATCTGTATTTCTATGTAGGTCTTCTTCTATAAAGCCAGCTTTGTTACCTTCTGTTGAAGCAGATTCTTTGACAATATGATTTTCAGACTGTCTCTCTTGTTCTTTTTCCGTTAATTCTGGGTATTCTTTTTGACCCTTTTTTTCTTCCGCATTGTTAAGTGTTGTTGTCGCCGATCTCCTATTTTCGCCTGACTCTTGTTCGAATTCATTTTGATCAATATTCGGTAGAGGATCTGGTTCAGTACCTTTTTTCATGTTATCTTCCACCGGTTGTAAAATATTGCCATTGTTATTGTCATCTTTTTGCAACTGAGAATCCTTTTTATTGGTGTCTGAATCTCGTAGCTGTTCCTCATCCGTGCCCGTTTGAGCTATCAAATTATCCTCCACGTTATTAACTAAATCATGCCTGTTTTCACGTGGGTTTTTGTTATTGTCTTCCTCATTTGCTATGCTTTCTTTGTTTTCTTGAGGAGAATCTATCCTATCATTTTCTACTGTGACTTGATTCAAATTTACACCGTCTTCTTTCTGCTCATCGGTATTCTTGTATCTAACGTTATTTAAGGTATCTTCTCTGTTGTCACCTCCTATTTTGCTTGACATTGAATCTTCTAGTTGGCTTTGGTCTGTGCCGATACTTTTTTGTTTTTCTACACTTTTCTGTTTGCTTTCATGCTTAATTTCTACTTCTTCTAGACTACCACTTTTCTGTTTGTCTTTGTCTGAATTTAATCCATGGGATTCCAGTCTTTCACTTTGTTTATCAATAATATTTTCTTGTGAATAGATATTGCCATTTATTTGATTTTCTTGTGTAACTTCCATGTTTTCGTTATTCTTATTCTCATTTATGTTTCCATTTGCACCTGTATGGTCATGTTCACGGCTTGGGATATCATCGTTTTGATTCTTATTATTTACATTTCCTGTATTTTGATCGAATTCTTGTTGTGTGTCAGATACTGAATATGGATTGTCAATCGTTTCATCTTCCTCTACGATGTCGGTTTCATCGATTTCACTGTCATCCGTATGTTTCTCCTCTTTGTTTTCACTTTGTATATTCACAGGTTTGCCTTTAAGAATATCCTCAGCTTGTTGTAACAAAATACAGTCCACATCCGCCTTGCTGGGGTCTTTTCTACTTTCTATTAACAGTTCTTCAATTTCTATTTGTATACTTTCTTGGTAGGGAGACAATGCTTTGTCAAAAAGTCCCTCTCCTAAGTGTTTTAAATACCATTTCTTTAGATCACATATGGAGTTTGAATAAGTTCTAAAATAAATCACATATTAAATAATGACAAGCATAAATCTGAGGACCAAAGTTCACAGTCAAAGCAATATGCAATAAAGAAAGTACACAAATGTGGATACTTCAGTGATTATAATTGAATGTCTACCATTCATATTTTAATTTTATTTTTAAAAAACCCCATATTTGCTATCCTTTGTGAACACAAATTGTTCTCCTGAATTTTTTTTTCACTTTTACATGCAGTTACTATCAACGTTATCATCAAATGAACTTAATCTACAAAATATAATATTGTTCCCCAACAAAAAGTGGTTTGTAGATGTAATGTTCTTGCATACTCTCCATTGTTGATTATATTTTATTGTTTAAATTTTGTATTGAATATGTAGTATATAAAAGATTCACAAAATATCCATTTTCTAATTTTAATAATTTCAAAAAGACATTATGTTTTTTTTTGAAATGTATGATGTTTTCAAGTCTGAACTCGGATAATGAACATAATACATAAAGTGAAATGTCGTATTGAGACAAATTGGTTTTGTGTTCCTTTCTTTAAAGTACATCGTTGTTTAACTATTGAAAAGTCGCCCAAAATGAAAACCAGAGATGCATATGTGTTTGTCAACATATCTGATTAACAATGAAGGGATATGTAGTAAATGCAAATGAGACAAAGTCTCTACAAATACATGGTAATAATAAGCAACGGAACAACGCTTTTATTGTTGTTCTTCATCTTGAAGTCACCATGAGGCCTTCAACAATGAGCTTTACTCATACCTCATAGCAAGTTCAAGACGGCCCCTAGCACCGGTTTGAGCGGAATTCATTGCTAATTGTAGACCAACGCTACATCCATGCTTTTTACCTAATGATCCATGGATGCGGGATCGTAATCAAATATAAACTTAACTGGCAAAGTGTTCTTACAATTGCTGTCATCCACTGCTCGACAAAAAGACAACAGAAGACGATCACAACATTTAAGCAACCACAGGGCACTTATCGAGCCAATTGTAAGAAAACTTGGCATAATAAAATCATGAGATGTGGGCACAATAAACAGGTGGTCAGAATAACAATTTTAGATTACAAAAATTTTAAAAAAAGCCAAAATATGGAAGTGTGATAGCGTATCCATATGAGAGATTCTCTCAAGAACAAGTACACCATAACTGAAATGTATATAGAGCATATATGTTTGTTTTATAATTTTCATCTACGTCTTTAATTGCTTCTTTAATACAACAGATGTTATGACTGTTTTTACGGTGACTTTTACTTGTTATGACTGTTTTTACGGTGACTTTTACTTGTTATGACTGTTTTTACGGTGTCTTTTACTTGTTATGACTGTTTTAACGGTGTCTTTTACTTTCCGTGTTGTCATTCTCGTCTTGATTAAAGCAGAATTCAATCTAATTCCTATTATTAAAGGGATGAGTACAATCAATACCAAGTTTCATAATAAACGGTAAATTTCGTTATGCTTTACGCGTGTTTCAAAGAGTGACCTCTCATTAGCAGAATTAAAATCAAACAATTTGGAAAACCATAATCCAAAAGTTGTCAAAAAAGAAGTACTAATTACTAAAAATGTCGAAATAGGAGGCCAAATCCAGTACTAAGGACATCCACCGAGTGCCATACACGGAATAAAGCCTCATTAATGATGAAAACAGTAAATTCCTATAAGATGCTAAGTATATTTTTCATGTTTTAGTTGTATTTATTTCAAGTGGTATGAATAAGAGCTGCCCCCCAAAAATGTGCTTGATTGTACAATTTTCGAGCCCAGTATAATGACAAATACAAATGTTTAAGGATATCCAACATTATTTGGTAATATATTTATACAACTTACCGGTGGAGAATTAAATTAAATACAAATATTGTGATTATCGTTTTCTTATCCATGTTGGTTCTACAAATGTTATAATGTTTTATATGAAATCAAAAGGAAAACAAACTGCAACGTGGCTTCCATATTTTGTATACGTTTAAATCGTCATATCGTTTATTTACTGGTGTTATTATGGTCTTTCTTAAATTCCAATCAATCAATACAACAGCTTGCAAAGGTATACTGATAAAGATGAAAGAAATCGAATAGTGTGGTTGTCATTGTTCATGTTGTTCTTCTTCAGCTGTTTTATTACAGGTTGTGGGAAAGATATGAATACCATGCACAACACCCTTAAATTACTTCATTCATTTAATCATTCTAATTGTCAAAATATTTCATTGACACAGATAAGACAAAACAAATTACTAACATCTAAAAAACGATTTGCACAAGTACATACATCATATTTGTAAAAAAATAACTAAATTGTTTAGATTGTGTCGTGTAAAGAACATCAATATCCAGCCATAAACTGTGTTACGTACGAGACATCATAAAATTCATACTTTACATTCAAATTTTGGCATATTATATATTATTTATTTGAATTTCCAAATTTTATTTTGTCCACGTCATGTGTTTGTCTAACTAGCTTTAGACAATAGTACTTTCACAGTAACTTCGGTCTTTTCTTCTTTGGGCCTTACACCGTCCTCTGCTTTCCAATATCCATGCAGTGTCATATCAGTGACATAATTAACTAAATACTGAAGTTACTGTTAATTTGGTTTCTGTATTTGTGTGCTATTTTGATGCTTTGTACTTTTCAGAGAATTATTATTCCAGTCTGCAGTGATTAGTATACATTGGCCAAATCAACAGCACTGTCTCGGTTTTTGTGTCAGTGTTAATTCCTGGATATACTTCAATTGGTCGGCACTATCTTACCTTACTGATATGTCTTCAGGGAGATTGGGCTATAATGGAATGTTGATCACAACTGAATGTATCCTGATTTGTTTTGCCTTATTTAAACATGATTCCTCCCGATTACTTCCTTCTTTCTGACTTTCAAATATTTTACCACAATTACTGTTGTTAATTTATGTTGTTTTTTTGTTTGTTTTTTTTTTTGGACAAATATTTTACCACAATTACTGTTGTTAATTTATGTTGTCTTTTTTTGTTGTTGTTTTTTTTGGACATTTTCTTATTCATTTTCTTGCACATTTATTTAACACTTGGTGTATTCTTGGATGGTTTATTTCCAGTTGTGTTGATTCTTTATTTGGAAAATATAACCTAAAACAAAGCAACAACACCAAAACAACCGTTGTGCTAGATCCAATCGGATACATACAATGTGACCTGATAGCACATTAAATAACAGTTGATATTTCGAGACCTGACCGGCTCTTCATCAAAATACAATAAAAAAGTAAAAAAAAAAACAAAACCTATTTACAAAGACTAAACTACAAATGTTTATACAAAATGTCGAGAGCTACATGTTGGATGCTGTTGTTTACAGATGTAACATGAGAAGGGAAAAGAAATTTGTCAGTATGCGTAAATCGATTCTATTAACAATATTGTTACAAAATTGTGTTTAACGCTCAACGAGCAAAACGAGAACAACTTAATCAGTTAAAAAAGTATGAAAAAATGAGTAGGGGCAGGATTTTTAGCAAAACTATATTTAAAATTTTTATATTCAAACTGGATTTCAGTTTTTCCATCCAGAACTTTTCTTTAGCCTGCCTCTGTGTGTCTGTCCACGATCAATTTTGGTCGATTGGTACTACTTGCATATTTTTTCCAGTCATGACCAGTGGAATTAAAATGTAAAAAATCTGAAGGACATTCTCGTAGGAGCCTAATTACCATACCTGAAACAGAATCGGTTTACAACATGTCGCGACAGGCGTTGCCTTCTGTGCAAGTATAGCTCAACAACTAAAATATTCAAAAGCACAGCAACAGGCGAGTCCTATAAAATATTTAGCAATTTATCCTGCAAGTCAGATAATGTCATCTATCTCATCACTTGCTCTGTTTGCCAACAACAGTATGTCGGTGAAACAAAAAATTCCCTCAACCTTCGTATCAACTTGCACCGTGACCACATTCGGAAAAAGGAAAAATCACAGGCCACTGCATTACATTTTAATTCCACTGGTCATGACCGGAAAAATATGCAAGTAGTACCAAATAACTAGGTACCGAAGTTGCTGCATCGACCAAAATCGGTCGTGGACAGACACACAGGGGCAGGCTAAAGAAAAGTTCTGGATAGAAAAACTGAAATCCCGTTTGAATATTAAAATTTAAAATATAGTTTTGCTAAAAACCCTGTCCCTACCCATTTTTTCATACTTTTTTGAACTGATTAACTTGTTCTCGTTTTGCTCGTTGTGCGTTAAACACAATTTTGTAACAGTATTGTTAATAGAATTGCTGTACGCATACTGACAAAATTTTGTCCCTTCTCATGTAAACAACAGTATCCAACATGTAGCTCTCGATATTTTGTATAAACATTTGTAATTTAGTCTTTGTAAATATGTTTTGTTTTCTTTTTTACTTTTTTATTGTGTTTTGATGATAAGCCGGTCAGGTCTCAAAATATCAACTGTTATTTTATGTGCTATTAACTATTCATTTTGAAGTTTATATATATATATATATATATATTCTTATTTTGCGCGACGGATATATGCAATAGTGCTGGATGAACAACTACGTAAAACGCGATTAGAAGAACTTAAAACATATCTTGCGCAACAGAAATATCCGCTACAACTCATTCAGGATGGTATTAACAGAGCTAAGCAATTAACAGTGGCCGAATTGAGAACACCAAAAGAACAACGGAAAGAAGAAGAAATTATTCCTGTAGTTATTACGCATGATCCGTCAATGCCGAATACCTTTAACATGATAAAATCTAATTTACCGATTCTACATGTAAGTGACAAAATGAAAATTCTGACAAAACCCGAATTGATCATAAATAGTAAAAGACAGCCGAAAAATTTAAAACGCCACCTGACCAGGGCAAAATTTGACATGCAAGAAAAGATACCTTAGGTTTCCCTTTGCGGTGACTCCAGATGCGGCGTCTGTAGTAAAGATGATTTTAATTATTTGGAGGTGGGTGTGAAGAAACGGTTAAAAAACTGGAAAGAATTTACGGTGAATACAGATATGAATTGTAAATCCGAAAATTTAATATATTGTATTACATGTACATATTGCCGCGAAAACTATATTGGTCAGACCGGAAATAGTATTTGTGAAAGAGTGCGTGTGCACAAACAACAGATTCGGCAACCCCAATATAGAAAAATACCTCTTAGCGAACATTTAGATATTTTTGCTAATGGAAAATTTAAAACATTCCCGTTTTTCAAGTGTCCCAGCAAAACAGAAGAGTACCGAAATCAGTTGGAAAAGAAATTAATTCATAAAAGTATTTAGTGCAAGATTAAATTCTATTTAGAACATTTTCGGAAACAATGACGTTGCGTCACAGATTCCCCATAGTGACGTCGCCTGAAGACGTTGTTAGTCTTGAAAAGTCCCGTGAAGGGTGAAAACGTTAGACTAATATTTGATTTACCAAAATTATTTTGTCATTACAATTTTTATCTATATAGTGCTGTACACTGTGTTATTAACATTTTTTTCTATATATTCTTATATATAAAAATGTCTATGTGTTATAATTATAACAACACTAAAATGTTATATTTTCATATAACAAAAACTTTAAAATAAAACGTGACGTTTCAGTTCACAAAGAACTTTTCTCAAGCGAATGATGATGGCGTCTGAATATGAAATCTGACAAAAAATGTTTGTCTTTTTATGTACATTACATCCCATAACACGGAAACGAAAATCTAAAGACATGTATATGAAAATAAACATTGGATTGCCGGAAATTTAGATATTCATAATGCATGATTTAATCTGAAAAATGGGAAGGGGCGGGAAATTTAGCCCTCCTCGGTATAATAGAAATGATTTTGACAAAAAATGAAATGATTAAAATGGAAAAGCCACAAATAAGTATATTTGTTTCTTAAAATATTATCTTATTATCCAAGGTTTTTTGCATCTCGTCCATTTATTCCGTGAGGCTCAAGAGTTTTCAGTTGATGTATGCAGAACCGTTCTTTGTCGGTCCATGATTGATTGACCTCAATAATTTGGAATTTCACTGTGTCAAATGAATGGCTAGTTGATCTAAGATGACGGGTAAGTGGGACATTTCGATTTTTAGTATAAAAACAGCGGTGATTGTTCCATCTTAAATTGAAGGGTGTTGATGTGTCCCCAATGTACTGCATTTTGCACGGTTCACATGTCAAGGTGTAAAAGCAGTTTGAAGACTTGCAGTTTGAATTTGCATAGACTGTGTATTGTTCTTTGGTTACCTCGCTCCTAAATTTAAACTCAGTGATTGCTGATTTGAAACACTTACAATTGCTGCGTCCGCAAGGTTTAAACACTCCTGGAATCGTTGGGGGTACTTTTTTAATTTTGGATTTTACAAGAATGTCACGTAAACTCTTTGGTCGCCGGAATGCCATCACTGGTGGTTCTGGAAATATATTTTTTCAAATTTTGATCGTTTTCAATAAGCCCCCAATGTTTTTTTATGATGGATGACAATTTTCTCAGATCAGGATGGTTGGTTGTGACCAATGGGATTCTGAGATTTGTGGATTTCTTTTCTTTGTAATCTAAAAGTGAGTCCCTTGGGATGGTATTTACTTTGTCGAAGGCTTTGGTAATCACGCCGTCGTCATAACCACGATTGAGAAGATGTTTACGGAGCACAAACACGAGAACGGTTCTGGATACATCAACTAAAAACTCTTGAGCCTCACGGAATAAATGAACGAGATGCAAAAACCTTGGATAATAGGATAATATTTTAAGAAACAAATAAACTTATTTGCGGTTTTTCCATTTTAAGGTAGTTCGACACTAATACACGGCGTTAAATACATTCTATTGGCGCATTTGCGAAACACGAGTCGGATGCGGAATTGACTTGATTTTCAAACCGGAATATTCCTGTATTGGCCTATTCACAGTGACGTCATAAAAGATTGACATACACTTTCCCGCGAATTAGCTCCCTTTTCCCGTAAATATTGTCTATTTCGTAAACTATATAAAATATCTATCTTAATTGAACGGTGACATATAGATTTTTTCAGCGTAACAGAAATCTTAAGTGTATATCTCTGAAATATCAAAAAATACAAAAAATCTATCTGATATTTATTTTATATGAAAGATAAACAATAAGCATGTTCTCACAGTTCCCTATACATTCTTTGTAAATATTGCTGAAAAATACTGAATTTGGCCTGATTTTCAAAGCCAGATAACAGAAAAAGATGATCAGCTGAAGAATGTTTCAGGTGATGGTAATTTGTCCTTCAGATTTTTGGCACGACGAAATGATACTAGAGGAGGTTCTGGAAAAGGGCTTTCATTTTTGGGTGATCCATGTAAAATTGGTATATATTCACAGGTTATAGCTGACAAATGAGGTAATTGTGGATGGAAAGTAGTAACTAGTGTCGTCTGCAATTTTTTTTTCTTTCTTTCCCGATAATCTAGCAATTCACTTCGGTCAATCGAAGAGACCTTTTGAACAGTTGTTCTGACATGCTTTTCTTTGTAACCCCTGTTCACCAGATGTTGGGGAAGTTCTCTTCTCCTCTGTTTGAATGTTTCTTCTTGCGAACAGATACGACGTATTCGGGTTGAAAGTCCATATAAGATGGCATTTACACAGTGTCTAGGATGGCAGCTACTAGGGAGCAGGTACGCATGTGAATCTGTCGCTTTAGTATGCATATCAAAATGTATTTGACCATCGACGAGTGTTGAGGTCGTATCAAGGAATACATTTGTAGTCTCAGATATACTGACTGTAAATTTTATGGTATAATTGGCCACGATTAAAAGGTAAAAAACTTAAAAATATACAAATTCAAAAAAACACATAAAAATGAACAAACTGATGCAAAGAAGGGAAGACTGCCCAACGTTTTGGCCGTATGGCCTTCGACTAGGGGACTATCGGGCTGAAATACGGAGAAGAAAATGGAAAGGACCAGAGAATGCAGTCCTAATGACGTGTCACAGATATTACCTGTAAAAATTGTGCCAAATCTTGAACATAATCAAAAACGAGAAATAAAACATTAGTTATCTATACTATGTGAATACCAAATTTTAATACATAAAAAATATTATAAAATAGACTGCTTCTTAACATTCATGCCAAAGGGTCGAGCAGTTCCAAGAAAATTGATGACTTTTTGTTCAAGGAACTGTCGTTGTTTCTCACCTGTACTAGTTTGTATAAGGACAGTTACATGCATGTCCAGTATACTGTAGTTGGCTCGTCGAAAACCATTTTATTTTGTTCCATAGTTAATTTGTGGCCATCGCACAACATATATATTTTATGTAAATTTTATAGAAGGGTGATAAGTACTGATGAATGTTCTATAAATTCGTCCAGGTCTTCTTTGGTATCAGACCATTTCATTTCGATGTCATCGATGAAGCGCAACCAGCTGTAGGTTAATATGATGCGTCTTGGAGCATACATACTATGTGAATACCAAATTTTAATACATAAAAAAATATTATAAAATAGACTGCTTCTTAACATTCATGCGAAAGGGTCGAGCAGTTCCAAGAAAATTGATGACTTTTTGTTCAAGGAACTGTCGTTGTTTCTCACCTGTACTAGTTTGTATAAGGACAGTTACATGCATGTCCAGTATGCTGTAGTTGGCTTGTCGAAAACCATTTTTATTTTGTTCCATAGTTAATTTGTGGCCATCGCACAACATATATATTTTATGTAAATTTTATAGAAGGGTGATAAGTACTGGTGAATGTTCTATAAATTCGTCCAGGTCTTCTTTGGTATCAGACCATTTCATTTCGATGTCATTAATGAAGCGCAACCAGCTGTAGGTTTATATGATGCGTCTTGGAGCATACGTTTTTCTAAGTCTCCCATGAATATGTTGGCATATGATGGTGCAACTCGAGTACCCATGGCTGTCCCATTAACCTGAAGAAAATTCTCGTTGTTAGAAATGAAGTTGTTGCGTTTCAATACAAGATCCAACAGATTTACAAGTGATTCTGTAGAGGGTGATTGTATCTCTCTACTGTCCCAAACTTTACGGTAGGCTTCGATTCCATGTGGGATGTTTGTATAAAGTGATGTCACATCTAAAGTTACCAAAAGTGTGTTAGGCGGAATGTCTTCACTCGGAGTTTTGTTGATGTAATCTGTAGTGTCTTGAATAAAAGAAGGCAATTTTTTTACAAAGGGTTGCAGGTGAAAATCTAAAAATTGAGAGATTTTTTCATTAGGATGCCCAATAGAGTTTATTATAGGACGTCCTGGAATTCCTTCTTTATGTATTTTTTGGCAACAGATAGAATAAACAAGCTCTTGGATTTCCAGGAAGAAGACATTCAAAAGTTTCCTCGTCTAAGTCATCTTGTTCTAACATTGACCTTAGAGCTGTTGCTATTTCTTCACTGTACTTTTTAGTTGGAATGCAACTTAGTTTTTTTATATATATATATAATATTCTCCTTTTGACAGTTGCCTGGTTGCTTCGGCAACATAATCATCGTTATTCATGACGAAAACGGTAGAACTTTTGTCTGCTTTTTTAATTATGACATCCCCTCTCTTTTCTAAACTGTGAATTGCCTGCTTTTCTTCTTTCGAAATATTTGAATTGGTGGACTTTGTTGTGGTAATAAGTTTTCTACCTTTGCTTGGACTTTATCCATGTAGAATTCCAAGGCTTTGATCTACTGCACTTTGGCGTCCAAGAATTTTTCTTTTTAAAAGGATTTATGGATTCAGACTCAGAATCTGAATCAGAGTGCTCTGGTAAACCATCCTCTTCATTTTTCATGCAAAATATTCTTTGAGTCGCAACCGTCTGAAAAAATGCATGCCGTCTCTTAGCTGTTTGAAGTTCAAATGGCTTGGGGTTGGGCAAAATTCAAGGCCTTTAGAGAGAATATATTCTTCGGCTGCAGAGAGAGGAGTGTCAGACAGATTTAACACCGAAGATGGATTTCAAATGACATTAACTGGGTACATGTGTTGTCTATTCTTAACTCCCATTGCCAAAAACAAGCGGATTTGTTGCTCTTGAAATCTGGAGTTATCTAATAAGACTGGTGATTATATCATGTTTGCATCCATCGTCACTGCTGAATTTTCATGTGTTTGATGCTGTGCCTTCGGGGCTGATTTTTGGGATTGAATTAATACATAAATAAGTAACAAAATACCGAGGTAACTGTGAATTTAAATGTTATTGGAAAGTATTCTGATAGTGGCTCGAACGGTAATTATCCCCGCACTTTTCTGAAGAAAATGCGGGGATATTGTTTTTGTGCCGTCCGTCCGTCCGTCCGTCTGTCTGTCTGTTGGTCTCCGTCTGTCCGTTAGATGGACCTTGTCAGTGGAACTCCTTCCTCATTTTTGGATTTATGGATTTAATTTTATTATAGAATTGTTGCATATAGTCTGCAGATGCGCAATAAGCTTTCGGATTTTTTATCTTGGTCTTTGTGCAAACAAGAGGTCCCATGATGTCAATCTTGACACAAGAGAGCTTGTCAGTGGAACTCCTCCTACATTTTTGAATTTATGGATTTAATTTTGTTATAGAATTGTTGCATATAGTCTGCAGATGTGCAATTAGCTTTCGGATTTTTGATATTGGTCTTAGTGCAAACAAGAGGCCCCAAGATGTCGATTTTGAGATAATGTGAGCTTGTCAGTGGAACTCCTCCTACATTTTTGAATTTATGGATTTAATTTTGTGATAGAATTGTTGCATATAGTCTGCAGATTTGCAATAAGCTTTCGGATTTTTGAAATTGGTCTTGACGCAAACAAGAGGCCCATGATGTCAATCTTGACAAATGTGAGCTTGTCAGTGGAACTCCTCCTACATTTTTGGATTTATGGCTTTAATTTTGTTATAGAATTGTAGCATGTAGTCTGCAGATGTGCAATAAGCTTTCGGATTTTTGATATTGGTCTTGGTACAAACAAGAGGCCTCAAGAAGTTTGATTTTGACACATGTGAGCTTGTCAGTGGAACTCTTGTTTTCTGTGTCAAACAAGGAAGTGCGGGGACGGCCATCATTTCTAATGGCACCACTTCTAGTTCTTTATGTAATTGACTTCAAAGTATTGTGTAATAGAGAGAAACATTCTAATCAATAATTTATGATAATTATCACATAAATTAGCTTCACAATTTTCGGAGATATAGTTAGGGGGTATTAAATTCAAAATTAAAATTTAAAGTTACGGGGAGTCTGACTGGACCAATCAGCTTGAGGCATGTTACAGCGATGACATTAGTTTCTTGTTAGATCTTGGGCTGAAAGGTCACGTCATTTATAATTGTGTCAAAATGTACTGAAATATATTGTATTGAAACGCAACAACTTTATTTTCAACAACGAGAATTTTCTTCAGGTTAATGGGACAGCCATGGGTACTCGAGTTGCACCATCATATGCTAACATATTCATGGGAGACTTAGAAAAACGTATGCTCCAAGACGCACCATATAAACCTTACAGCTGTTTGCGCTTCGTCGATGACATCGACATGAAATGGTCTGATACCAAGGAACACCTGGACGAATTTATAGAACACTCGTCGATGGTCAAATACATTTTGATATGCATACTAAAGCGACAGATTCACATGCGTACCTACTCCCTAGTGGCTGCCATCCAAGACACTCTGTAAATGCCTTCCCATATGGACTTTCAACCCGAATACGTCGTATCTGTTCGCAAGAAGAAACATTCAAACAGAGGAGAAGAGAACTTACCCAACATCTGGTGAACAGGGGTTACAAAGAAAAGCATGTCAGAACAACTGTTCAAAAGGTCTCTTCGATTGACCGAAGCGAATTGCTACATTATCGGGAAAGTAAGAAGAAAAATTTGGGAACGCCACTAGGTACTACTTTCCATCCATAGTTACCTCATTTGTCAACTATAACCCGTGAATATATGCCAATTTTACATGCATCACCCAAAATGAAAAAACTTTCTTCAGAACCTCCTCTAGTATCATTTCGTTGTCCCAAAAATCTGAAGGACGTTCTCGTAAGAGCCAAATTACCATCACCTGAAACAGATCAGTTTACAACATGTCGCGACATGTTTAGCTCTACAACTAAAATATTCAAAAGCACAGCAACAGGTGAGTCCTATAAATTATCTAGCAATTTATCCTGCAAGAGTCAGATAATGTCATCTATCTCATCACTTGCTCTGTTTGCCAGCAACAGTATGTCAGTGAAACGAAAAATTACCTCAACCTTCGTATCAACTTGCACCGTGACCACATTCGGAAAAAAGGAAAGATCACAGACCACTGCATTACATTTTAATTCCACTGGTCATGACTGAAAAACTGAAATCCAATTTGAATATAAAAATTTAAAATATAGTTTTGCTAAAAATCCTGCCCCTTCCAATTTTTTCTCACTTTTTTTGAACTGATTACCTTGTTCTCGTTCTGACATGGCTGAAGTTTTGCTCGTTGGGCGTTAAACATAATTTTGAAACAGTATTGTTAAGAGAATCGATGCACGCATACTGACAAAAATTTTTTACCTTCTCATGTTACATCTGTAAATAACAGCATCCAACATGTAGCTCTCGATACATTGATAACATTTGTAGTTTAGTCTTTGTAAAATAGGTTATGTTTGATTGTATTTTTTACTTTTCTTATTGTGTTTTGATGAAGAGGCCGGTCAGGTCTCGAAATATCAACTGTTATTTTATGTGTTTATATATATATATATATATATATATATATATATGTGTGTGTGTGTGT
>MJUU01026882.1:95250-107895 GCA_002080025.1 Modiolus philippinarum | reverse complement strand
TAGACATTTTGACCTTGACCTTGCCCTGAGGGCAATTTTTTAAAAACTTTAATTTTGCTTCTAGAATTAAGTTGTTTAGTGATAGAGTGTTTATATTTCATAAATGACTTTCTTGTGTCGAATTTATTGTGCATTGAGGTTACTGGAATCCCCGGCGAGCTATGTTGTCTTCTGACAACTCTTGTTTTCTGTTGGTGGTGGATTAATTTCTATTGCATCCTAAGAGTATAATTATGTATTTTAATTTTTATACGACCGCAAAAATGTTGGTATGGTGCTGTCGTCGTCGTCTGTAGACACTTTAGTTTTTGGTCAATAACTTAGTTCCAGTAGATCAATCCATATGAAATTTTAAAATAATGTTTTTTTGGTACAAAAGGAAGGCTTGGCTTAGTTTTGGTCATTGTGGCCCCACCCTTTTTTAAAAAAGGGGCCAAAAAGGGTTAAATTAAGTGGTAGGTCAATAATATTTGGTATGAAGTTGGTCTTGAGTAGTACATGTCAGTCTGGCATATAGCTTTTGTCTCTGACCTCAATTTCACGGTCCAATGAACATTTTAAGTTTTTGTGCTTGGTTTAGTTTCTCAGTAACTATAAGTGATAGGTCAATGACATTTGGTATATAGGTTGGTCCTAGGTAGTACATGACAGTCTTCTATATGGCTTTTGTCTGTGACCTCATTTTCATGGTTCAGTAAGCATGTTGAGTTTTCAAGTATCTATTAATATATGGTCAATAATATTTGGTATGTGGGTTTGTCTTAGATGGAACATGACATCCTGCTATTTGGCTTTAGCCCTTGACCTCATTTTCACGGTCTAGTGAACATGTTTGGTTCTCCAGTATCTATATCGCTGGTAGGTCACTGATATTTGGCATTTTGGTTTTTGGTTTTTGGTTATATATAACAGTTTGCTATATTGCTTTTGTCAGCCAGTTTTCTGAATTAGAGTTTTCACATCTGTTTTGCGACCAAGTAGGGACGGGCGAGACATCAATTTGGGTCCACACTTGTTTTTAATGGATTTCTTGTGAAAAATTAATATGGCGCTCAGCTATTAGATATTTGATAACTTGTTTCCTTTCCCAGCTATGAGGGGCCGAACAGGGCCAAAATTGCGAATTTGCAGATTATGTAGAATTTTTATTTTTCATCGGATTTCAATGGGATTTTTTTCTTTGGATTCCTCTTGATCTAAGCTTTCAGAAGTATGGCAACGGATTTGGCGTAGTTCTTACCGTTTCCGAGCTGCAAGGGGTCAAAGGGGACCAACATTGCAATTTTTCTAAATATGTCAAATCTTTATTTTTCATCGGATTTCAATGGGATTTTTTTCTTTGGATTCCTCTTGATCTAAGCTTTCAGCACTGTGTCAACGGATTTTGTGTAGCTCTTACCGTTTACGAGCTACAAGGGGTCAAAGGGGGCAAAATTGCAATTATTCTAAATATGTCAAATTTTTACTTTTTCATCGGATTTCGATGGGATTTTTTTCTTTGGATTCCTCTTGATCTAAGCTTTCAGAGATACAACAGATTTGGCGTGGCTCTTACTGTTTCCGAGCTACAAGGGGTCAAAGGGGCCAAAATTGCAATTTTTTCTAAATATGTCATAACTTTATTTTTCATCATATTTCGATGGAATTTTTTTCTTTGAATTTCTATGGATGTAAAGTTTTAGTTGATACTGGTAGTACATATTTTGCATAGCTCTTACGTTTTTTTCATCTGTAAGTGATCAAAAGGGTTGAATTTTTCCCTATTTTGTTCCTAGCTAATAACTGTGTCAAGCTTCTTTTTGTGTCCATCTAATTATTGTGTCAAGCTCTTTACTGTGTCCACATTCACTTTAAACTACTTTTGTTGAAATTTCAGTGGTCGACATGCTGCGCTCGGCGTAGCCCTTTATGTTCTCTTGATGGGGGTATAAAAATAAGTGGCGTTCCACCCCCTGTTGGGAATTTTTACTGGAATGGCCCTAAACAACTTACTTTAGTAGCAAGATTAAAGTTTTTATACAACGTTAAAAATTTGAGGTCGTATAATGGTATGGTGCTTCATTGTATTTAGAAACTTTTGTTTTTATGCCCCCAGATCGAGGATCGGGATGTGGGGGTGGGGGGTGGACATATTGTGTTTGTCCTGTCTGTGTGTCTGTGCGTCCAAAACTTTAACCTTGGCTGGTATGTAAGATAGGCTTTTCATTCTTGGCAAGTATATAGATCTAGTCAAGAGGAATATAAATATTAAAAAAAATTTGTCAGGTAAAAGGTCAAGGTCACAGAGATTAAAAAGGGGTTAAATTGGCTATTTTCTCATATTTGACTGTAGAATCCTTATTATTTGTCATATTTAGATGGGGTTTACATTATTTTATTGCTAATAAAATTTTGCAACTGGGCTATGCTCACGGATTTTAGGTAGCATTTACCGTTTTTGAGAAACAAGAGGCCCAAAGGGGCCAATTGGAAAAGCTGATTTTTAAAAAATTTTTGTCAGATCTAGATCTTGATGCAGTATTTTTCCCTAGGTTTCTTATAGCAAGTTTAAATAGATGCATTGAACAAATAAAACCATTTTCAATAAACAATAGGCCCAAAGTGGCCACACCTATTTCAGAATAAAGGTGTAAAATTTGGAGTTTTCAACCTATATTTTATGCTTGAGTGACTTGTTAAATTTTGTGTTTAAGTCCATTTCTCTACAACTAAACATACTAATACAATGACAGTGTATCAAGTAGAATGCCTTGATTAGTACTATTCATATCAGGGACTATAAGGTGTCTTTGACCTACATTTTACGATTCAGTGACTTTTGTAAAATTTGTGTCTTTTAAGTCCATTTCTAAACAACTACACAACTTATCACTATGATGTTTCATGAAATTCATCATCTTGGTAAGAGCTACCCTAATGTTGGACCATTTTGGTGGCTTTTACTTACATTTTATGCTTGAAGGACTTTGTTAAGTTTTGCATGCAGGGCCCTTTCTTAACAATTACAACTTAACAACACATGTATATTGCAATTAATTTGTCGCGGGGCATCAGTGTCCTATAGACCTATTCTCTAGTTACTATTTGATTCACCTTGATGTAAGCTGTCAGTAGTATGCCTACAGATTTAGAGTAAATATTACAGTTTCTGAGCTTTTAGGGATCAAATGGGATAATTATTCCCTCCACAAACAAAGTTTGGGGGTATATAGGAATCACCCTGTCCGTCTATGTACCTTGTAAACGGCTGCTTGGATTTTGATGAAATGTAATACAGTTGTAGTACACCATCTGAAGATGTGCATGAAGTAATATGGTTGCTGCCCGAAATTTTGAAGGGGAGATAATTCGTCTTTGAATATTTTCTGTAAAAAGGGGGAGACGAACCTTGTTAGCACATGTTCTCCTAAACAGCTGCTTTGATTTTGATGAAATGTTACACAATTGTAGTACACCATCTGAAGATGTGCATGAAGTAATATGATTGCTGCCCAAAGTTTTGAAGGGGAGATAATTTGTCTTTGAATATTTTCTGTGTAAAGGGGGAGGAGTGATCCTTGTCAGCGCATGTTCTCCTAAACCAGTGCTTGGAGTTTGATGAAATGTTGCACAGTTTTAGTATACCAGCTGAAGATGTGCATGAAGTAATATGGTTGCTGTCCGAAATTTTGAAGGGGAGATAATTCATCTTTAATATTTTCAGAAAAAAAAGGGGGAGGTATATCATTTTGTCCATACTTGTATTGTCAACATTTGTACTGTGTACACAACTGTATTGGGTCCACACACACCTAAGTTTACACTTACCATATTGATGCATTGTTCAATTAGCGGGGGTATACCTGGCTGCAATCGCCGACAGCTCTAGTTTTTATGTTCCTTAGTTTGTTTCCAGCTAGTTACTTTGTCAAGGTTCAAATTTCATTGGTCGACATGCTGAGCTCAGCTTAGCCCTTTATTTAAAAGTTGCTCTAAGAGGGAAAGGTCAAGGTAAAAAAATGTCAACAACTATGGCACTGTCATAAAGCTCTCATCATAAGGAACTCGCATACCAAAGATAAACACCTTACCACTAAACAACTAACTCCTAGAAGCAAGGTTATACCACTAAACATTTAATAGTAATTGCCCTCAGGGTAAGGTCAAAGTCAAAATGTCTATAAATATGGTACCACCAGAAAGCTTTCATCACAAAAAAAGTCACATGCATCATTTGAGCACCCTGTCACTAAAAAACTTCATTGTAGATGCAGGGTTAAAGTTTTTAAAAAATTACCCTCAGGGCAAGATCAAGGTCAAAATGTCTACAAAAATTGTACTGTTAGAAAGCTTCAGTCATAAGGAAGTAACATACCAAATATGAACACCATGCAGCTAAAAGTGTATCTTCTAGAGGCAAGGTTAAAGTTTTTTAAAAACTGCCCTTAGGTCAAGGTCAAACTGTCTACAGGTATGGTACCTCAAAAAAGCTCTTATCCTAGGGAAGTCACATATCAAATTTCAGCATCCTAGCTCTTTAGGTCTCTATTTCACAAGCAAGGTTAAAGTTTTGCTGACGCCGCTGATGCCAACACCAGGGGCAACATTAGCTCTTCGGACATTCGTGCCGGCAAGCTAAAAAAATCAACATAGGCATACAAAAAGTATGATGGCGGAAGCAGCAATGGCCTAAACTCTCAATGGGTTTTGTGATTACCGGTACGTCATTTCTCAGCAACTATAAGTTGTAGGTCAATAAGATTTGGTATATGGGTTGGTCTTTGGTAGTAAATTAGTTTGCTGTATGGATTTTGTCTGTAACCTCAATTTTGTGGTCCTATGTACAAGTTTTTGTGATAAGTTTAGTTTCTCAGTAAGTATTATTGTTAGTTCAATATGTTGGTATGTTGGTATGTAGGTTGTTCTTGGGTAGTACAACAAATTGTCGTATAGCTTTTGTCTTTGACTTCAATTTCACAGTCTAGTACATGTTTAGTTTTAGTGATTAAGTCACTTTCTATGTAATTAATATTGGTGGTTTAATGATATGTGGCATATAGCTTGGTTTTTGGTATTACATGACAATCTGCTGTATGTCTTTTGTCCATGGCCTAAATTTCATGGTCTAATGATCATGTTGCCTTTTTTTGATAAGCTAGTTTGCAGTAAGTATTTACAATACATCAATGATTTGGTTTTTGTGCTGAACTCCTAAAATTCATGACTTTCTGTTTTATGGTTTTTGTGTGTGACCTCAATTGTATGGTCCAGTGAGCATGTTTAGTTTCAAAGTCTCTAATAGTTCTTTATCAATGACTCACTGATATTTGGTATGTATGTTGGTCTTAGGTAGTACATGCCAGTCTACCATAACACCTACACAAATAAATATAAAAGAATACTTCCCCCCCTTTCCCCTAACCAATTAATTTATGTAGCCTAAATAAATCAGTGGCAGATTCTATTTTAATGGTGGGAGGTCGGCATATATTTTTAAGACATATATATTTTGTTTCTCTAATTTCTAGCCTCGTTTTCAAATATTTGCAAAATTTATTTAACTCGATGTGAGAAATTTCATAATCAACTTAGTGCTCATTGTAGAAACTATATATATTCTTATTTTGATGGTCATGAAATCGGTTAAAGTAACAGAGTATTTAACTGAATTAAAGTGCTTCATAAGAAAAGGGGTGGTAAAAAAATGGGAGCACACATGAATGCAATTTTTGTTCTACATCTGGAAAAGTTTTCTTTCATATTTATTTTGTATAAGATATTTGTTTACTTTATCATACAAATCCCATTAGATTTGTTATCACTTAAAAGAAGTTAAAATATATTTTCTAACAGCTATTTACCAGCTATCACTAGAAGCCAAGTGGGTTTATCAAAGTAGTTTGATCACCTTTTTATTACAGGAAGGTTGAGGTGCGAGGGGGGACAATAATTCCAAAATGGTTGGTAGGAAGTTCAAGGTAAGCAAATCGTGTGATTCTGATCTTACATGTATTTACTGTGTTAAAGTTTCATTAAAAGTTTTGGGTAATTTGCGACTAGCATCAATTTACCCCCAAATTTCTATTTTCAGTCCTGTTGACCTTTTTTTTATCCTGTTACTTGCTGAAATAAAAAAAAAAAAATAATAATCTGAATACTGTTGTGATGATCAAAGGAAAGTTTGTTTGCTACTGGCCAGGTAATTTTGAAAGGAATGAAAACAGTATACCCCCTATCCCCGATGGGGAGCGGGGGTATAATGATTTTTTGAAAATTGAACAGGCGATGGACATAAAATGAAGGCAGAAGCTCACATGGCCTTTAAGGTTAAGTCAGCTGATCAAAAGACAGTAATCTGTCTATAGTAAAGGCCATTTCATTCCAATCCTAGCTTGAAAATTTAAGTCAAGGTTGTCTTATTTGAGTATAGTCTCCTTGGTCCTCACAGGACTATTATTATCTACAACGAAGGCCATTGAGCAACTAAGATAGTATTTTAGACACTTTTTTAAAATTTCATTTTCCTTCAGGTATGCGAAGTTATAATGGACTCCTTAGAATTTTTGATGCCTTCTCAGCAGTGAAACTAACCACAGCTTAATAAAGGAGAAGTTCCAATGTTAATAACCCATGAAATAGAATTTTCCTGACACCATGGCTAATTTTCCTGATAACTTCAATATATAAACTATCAGACTGATGTGCAATTAATTACTCTATGTGTGCTACAGTTGAAATCCTGAGGGTACATGGATATTTAGCACTTATTCAGGTGATTTTTTGGCTAATGGTTACTTAAACAAATTCTTACGAACACCAATAAAACCATTATATTTTATTTAATGAAGACAAATTTGGGTTTATAGTTTCATCTAGGAATATTCTTTCATTTTGCACCGAGGACTTACAGACATTTCAAAGCATAACTGCAATCACTTTTCTTCTAAGTAAATTTCAATTATTCATATACACATATAGGTGATTTGAACTAAAATGAAGAAAGACAACTCTTATTTTACTAAATCGTTATACTTAAACAAGTGAATTTATAAATCACTTATTCAAGTAATGCCTCTGACTGACAAAGTCTCATGTATATATAATAA
Source organism: Modiolus philippinarum (assembly GCA_002080025.1). Taxonomy (NCBI): domain Eukaryota; kingdom Metazoa; phylum Mollusca; class Bivalvia; order Mytilida; family Modiolidae; genus Modiolus; species Modiolus philippinarum. Next base: position 100,810 of record MJUU01026882.1, on the reverse strand, counting down.
ACACACTTTAAACATATTCTTTCTGCTTTATGATGCAAATGTATGGCAAACAAAAACTATATTTTTATCACAAATTTACTAATATTTATTTACAATACCATTAAATATATATGTATGAAAAATATAAACAAACTAATTAACAACAGTCATCAAGATTGTGGTGGTTTGTATCCTGAGCTTTTAAAATCCTCTGATGCAGGGTTATAACCAGCTTCAATTTTGGCTTGAAATTTTAAATACTCTCTTCTTCTATCAAAATGTTTTACCTGCAACAAATAAAATATAATGGTCAGTTTCAATATAACAAATGACAAGGATAAACACATAAAAAATTGATGGGTGTTCCATGGAACACTTGTGTCGCCTGCACTACAGAAGAGCCAGTGAACCTCTGAAATCTGTAAACTTAAATTTTTAAGTATTATGTGCATGGCTAAGACTAGGAGAAAAACATATTCTGCAAATTTGATAAGAATATGAATATAGTTTTGGGGACTTGCAGATTAACAAACAGAAACAACAAATGAGGTATGTTGGCTTGGCAAACTCTTAAATCTGTAAAATCAAAATTTCAAGTATAATGTGCATAACCAGACCTGATAAACAACATATACTGAAAGTTTGGTTGGAATCTCACACACATTTGTGAAGGAGTTGAAGATTAACAAACCAAATTAACAAATGAGCAATTTTGGCTCTGTGAACCTCTAAATCTGTAAAATCTAAATTCTAAGTATCAGATGCACAACTACCCCAGGTAAACAATGTATCCTGAAAGTTTGGTTGGAATCGGACTTGCAGTTTTGAAGAAGTTGCGGATTCAAAAAGCGGACACTCACAAATGAGCAATTTTGACTCTGTAAACCTCTAAAATCTGTCAAATCAAAATTCTAAGTATCAGGTGCACAACTACATCATGTGAAAAACATATCCTGAAAGTTTGGATGGAATCGGAGATGCAGTTTTGAAGGAGTTGTGGATTAAAAAAGCAACACTCACAAATGAGCAATATTGGCTCTGTGAGCCTCTAAAATCTGTAAAATCAAAATTCTAAGTTTCAGGTGCACATCTACACCAGGTGAACAATATATCCTGAAAGTTTGGTTGGAATTTGACCAGCAGTTTTGAAGGAGTTGTGGATTCAAAAAGCAACACTCACAAATGAGCAATTTTGGCTCTGTGAACCTCTAAAATCTGTAAAATCAAAATTCTAAGTATCAGGTGCACAACTATACCATATGAAAAACATATCCTGAAAGTTTGATTGGAATCGGACTAGTGGTTTTGAAGGAGTTGCGGATTCAAAAACTGACAGACTTACAAATGAGCAATTTGGCTTCGTGAGCCTCTAATAGCTGTAAAATCAAAATTCTAAGTATCAGGTGCACATCTAAACCAGGTGAACAGCATATCCTGAAAGTTAGGTTGGAATTGGACTAGCAGTTTGAAGGAGTTGCGGATTCAAAACCCACAGACTACCAAATGAGCAATTTTGGCTCTAAAACCTCTAAAATCTGTAAAATCAAAATTCCGAGTATCAGGTGCACGACTACACCAAGTGAACAACATATCCTGAAAGTTTGGTTGGAATTGGACTGGTAGTTTTGAAGGAGTTGCGGATTCAAAACCGACAGACGACGACGACAGATAGTAATCCCTATGTGTCGACTCTGCTTACAGCAGGCGACACAAAAACTAGGGTTACTGTGGCCTAGCACCCCTCCCCCCCACTGAATTTTCTTAAACATCTAAAGAAATGGAATTATTAGAAAACAACATATATAGTGCACATCTATGATATGTAATAAAGGTCCAGCATAAAGTTCATGAAATTCTGATCAATGGTCAAGGAGGAGTAGTGGATACCAGGTTTTCATCATATGGTTTGCATTGAGCTAAAAGGCTAAAGAGCTTAAATGACAATGTCCAAAAGATGTCAATAAAGGGCTACGCCGAGCGCAGCATGATACGACTGTATTGTCACAATTAGTGTATTGTTACAACTAAATTTATCTTTATATTGATTATGGGAAGTATTCCGTATACATCGTATACAGGACCGAATGACACATCTTTGCTTTTCCCTATTCCACCTTTCTCACGTATCATCAGATCTTACGACAGGCAAACGTTTTGTCCAGATATTAGTTTGGAACTTAGAACCTAGTTCAACAACAGTGTAAGTTTTATAATTATACTTTCATTATATTTGGATGAAGATTAATCTGTTTAACGTTACTACACAACTGTTTATTGTGAATATCAGCTCTACACGTTGATTACATAATTTGCTATAAATATCGATTTTAACGGAATGTTCATCTCACACAGAAACATACAACTATTGATTATAATTATATTTACAACTCTCAACAAAGTATTTTAAGTTTTTATGTATTATTTCCGTCCAAAAGAGGAAGATAAACAACCGTTATTCAGTTGCATGATTCATATAAATATAGAATGTACGACAACCAATTAGCGACATTTAAATACATCCAGATTTAATTATGGAACACTTATTCCGCGTATTACAGCAATTCAACTGTATTCATCCGTGACTATACCGGAACTCTATGTATAATATTACACAGACACTCGTCATATTTGTGTTTATTTATGCAAATTATTGTGTATTTAAATATGTTGACATTTTACTCATAGTTATGGTAGCATAAGTGGACTATAAATTCTCACTATTTTGGATACATAACATATGATTGTTAATTATTGTATTTTTGAGGTTTTTACCAATTGTTCACCGGCTAATTGAAATAGTTGATCCACACTGGGTTTTTATTTTGAATTGGGCCAACGAACTAGGTTAAGCTTGCTGAGTCCGGCTCAGTACAACGACCGCAGTATGTCGAATACTGAAATTTGAACAAGTGTAATTCAAAATGAGTGAGGACACAGTTAAGAGCTTGATACAGTAATTAAATGGACACAATAAAGAGCTTGAATCAGTTGCAATTTTGGCCCCTTTAGCTCAGAAACGGGAAAAGCTTTGCCAAATTTCTTGACTTACTACTGAAAGCTTATATCAAGAAGAATCCAAAGAAAAAAATCTGATTGAAATCCGATGAATAAAAAGGATTTCAAATATTTCGAAAAATTACAATTTTGGCCCTTTTGACCCCTTGTAGCTCGAAAACAGTAAGAGCCACGCAAAATCTGCTGACATACTACTGACAGCTTACATCAAGAGGAATCCAATGAAAAAGAACTATTGAAATCCGATGAAAAATAAAGATTTCACATATTTCGAAAATTTGCAATTTTGGCCCCTTTGACCCCTTGTAGCTCGGAAACGGTAAGAGCTACGCAAAATCCTCTGACATACTGCTGAAAGCTTATATCAATAGGAATTCAAAGAAAAAAATCCCATTGAAATCCGATGAAAAATAAAAATTTCAGGTAATCTGCAAATTTACAATCTTGGCCCGTTCGGGCCCTCATAGCTGGGAAAGGAAACAAGTTACCAAAAATATAATAGTTGAGCGCTATATTAATTTTTCATAAGGAATCTAATGAAAAAAAAACTGCATCAAAATCAGACAAAAAATGAAAAAATAGATTTTTGATATTTTCACCTCTTGGGACCAATTTATCTCATTAAGGGTACATGTGACATGAAATCCATTGACATACATCCGATTGGAAATTTCCTTTAGATCACACTGAAAGAAACCCCATCAAAATCCGATAAATAATAAATATTCTACAGCCCAATATATGAAAACACCTAATTTGGCCCTTTTAAAAAAAACAGGCGGGGGCCACAATACCCAAAACCAATCCCAACCTTCCTTTTGTGACAAGGAACATTATGTTAAAATTTCATAAGGATTGATCCACTAGAACTGAAGTTATCGCACGGAAATGAAGAGTCTAGAGACGCTGCCGACGCCACCAGTATCATACCAATATACGACCTCAAAAATTTTTTTGCGGTCGTATAAAAATCTGGAGTTATTGGAAAACAAAACAAGCAGTGCACATCTAAATTATGTAACTAGATGTTGTCGGAAAGGACAGCTATCCATGCACTCCCTGTTTGACACAGAACAGTTGTTGTACACCCTGGGCATAATTTTTTTTCAATATTTTTGAAATCAAACTATTGATAGTCGTTATTTTTACTGAAAGAAGTCTAAGATATATGGTTGCTTAGTAAAATTCCCCCAAAATAACTGGTCTTTGAGACTTTCATGAAATTTACCAAGATTGGAATCAATATTTTTGAAATCCAATTGATGAAAATGTTTGTCCTAAACTACACAAACATAAGTATGGTTGCTAAGACGTAGAATTCCAAAAAATAAGTCGTCTTTGAGACTTTCATGAAATTTACCAAAATTAGAATAAAATATTTTAGTTCTTTCAGTTTCATTTTTCACAACTGACTCAGTCCTGTTGCTAATTGAATTTACTGTTGTTACTATTGTTTTTTTATTTATCACATTGGTTAGGGGTAAGGTTTGGGCCCAATAAAACTAGTTTAACCCTGCCGGTGCAGGTTTGCGCTTGTCCTAAGTCAGGAAATTTATTAAGCCTTTGTGTGTCTTGTCTGTTTTCTACTTAGTTTACTTTATGTCTATAGGAGTCTAGGATGGTGTTAATTTTGCTGAACTTGAATACTCTTTATTTGGGGGCAGACTCGGACCCACCGATGGTTGTGGGGTTTCCTAACCGTTCATTGAAGATCTTATGGTGGTTTTGAGTTGTTATTTCTCCCCTTTGGGTCGTTGTCTTTTTGACACATTCCCCGTTTCCTTTTCTTTTTTTCTATTTAAGACTTTCAGAAAATTTACCAAAATCAGAATCAAATATTTTTCAAATCCACTTGATGAAAATGTTTGTCCTAAACTACACAGATAATTTAAGTATGGTTGCTAGGTAGAATTCCACAAATAAGTGGTCTTTGAGACTTTCAGGAAATTTACCAAGATCATGAAGATTGGAATCAAATATTTTTGAAGTTCAATTCATGAAAATGTTTGTCCTAAACTACACAAACAATTTAAGTATGGTTGCTAGGTAGAATTCCAAAAAATAAGTGGTCTTTGAGACTTTCAGGAAATTTACCAAAATTGAAATCAAATATTTTTGAAATCCAATTGATGAAAATGTTTGTCCTAAACTACATAAACAATTTAAGTTCTTCTTTATATTTATATTACATGTCAATTTTTGTATGTTGCTATGTTGTGTCCCTTTGGGGCCCATTTTTTTGGAAATAAACATATCTTATCTTATGGTTGCTGGGTGGAATTCCAAAAAATAAGTGGTCTTTGAGACTTTCAGGAAATTTACCAAGATTGGAATCAAATATTTTTGAAGTCCAATTCATGAAAATGTTTGTCCTATTTTCAAAAACAATTTAAGTATGGTTGTTAGGGCTGTTCCAGAAAAGTTGGTGGTCTGGGACCCTTTGAAGGCACTTCATATAAATTGCTGTGGTTGGTTGTGTTTTCTTCATCCTTTCCTTTTGTATTATACATGTACATATGGGGAAGAATTCTATGGGTGGTGGGGGTCAATAAAAAGTGCCTTCAAC
>MJUU01026882.1:45001-59979 GCA_002080025.1 Modiolus philippinarum | reverse complement strand
ACTTGAATGTAAGTCGTTCAAGCGGAAAATATAGGTCAGAGAGACCCAATTTTCTTGGAGGCTGTGAGATAGCCCAAGATGCACCTGCATACAAAGTTTGATGATCCTACCATGCATAGTTGCAGAGATATATGCCCAAATGCGGACGTAGACGTAGACGCGGACGCCGGGGGTACTCTAATAGTCCCCCTCAACTTGGTTGAGGCGAACTAAAAACCACATCCCTCACTACATTTTCTGTGTGTTTTATTTTTCAATGTAAAAAGCTGCCTCATCTGTTTTTTATATGCCCGTCTTTGACGGGACGTATTATTGTATACCGGTGTCCGTCTGTCTGTCTGTCTGTCCGTCTGTCCGTCCACACGTCATACTCTAACATTTTTCTTGAAACTTTGCAGGATTGTTGGGTATGATGGGAGAAAGCTCCCTATCGTTTTATTTTGTCGTCAGATTTTTCGTTCCAGAGTTATTGGACTTTGACTGTTTCATAAAAGCTTGAAATTGCAATTTTCGTCCACATGTCTTACTCTAACTAGAGAACGCTTTGAACATTTTTCTTGAAACTTTGCAGGATTGTTGGGTATGATGTAAGAAAGCTCCCTATCATTTTATTTTGTCGATGGATTTTTCTTAACAGAGTTGTGGGACTTTGATTATTTCAAAAAAGCTTTAAATTGCAGTTTTCGTCCACATGTCGTACTCTAACTAGAGAACACTTTGAACATATTTCTTGAAACTTTGCAGGATTATTGGGTATGATGTAAGAAAGCTCCCTATCTTTTTATTTTGTCATGGGATTTTTTCGTTCCAGAGTTATGGGACTTTGATTATTTAAAAAAAGCTTGAAATTGCAATTTTTGTCCACATGTCGTACTCTAACTAGAGAATGCTTTGATCATTTTTCTTGAAACTTTGCAGGATTATTGGGTATGATGAGAGGAAGATACCTATTGTTTTATTTTGTCGATGGATTTTTCTTTACAGAGTTATGGGACTTTGATTATTTTTTTTTTAAAAAGCATGAAATACCATTTCCGTCCACACGTCATATTCTAGCTAGAGAATGCTTTATTCATTTTTCTTGAAACTTTGCAAGATTGTTGGATATGATGGGAGAAAGCTCCCTGTTGTTTCATTTTGTGGAAGGATTTTTTGTTCCAGAGTTATAGGACTTTGATTATTTCAAAAAGGTATGAAATTGCAATTTCTGTCTACACATTGCTATTCTTTAATTTTAAGATATCACTACCCCTAAACCAATATACATTTTTAGCTCACCTGACCTGAAGGGTTAGTGTGAGCTATTGCCATCACTTGGCGCCCGTCATCTGTCCGTCCGTCCGTCCGTCCGTTAAACTTTTCACATATTCATCTTCTCCTCTGAAACCGCTGAAGCAAATTCAACCAAACTTTACAGGAATGATGTATGGAAGGTCCTTTACAAAGATTACTCATTTCGTTCTGATCCGATACAAAACATGGCCGCCAGCGCGGAACTTAGGTTTAACATTGGACCCTATGGGAAAAATCACATTTTCATCTTCTGCTCTGAGAAGGCTGAAGCAAATTGAACCAAACTTTACAGGAATGATGAATGGAAGGTCCTTTACAATGATTGCTCATTTCTTTCTGATCCAATAAAAAGCATGGCCGCCAGTGTGGAACTTAGGTTTAACATTGGACCCTATGGAAAAAATCACATTTTCATCTTTTCCTTTGAAATTGCAGAAGCAAATTCAACCAAACTTTACAGGAAGGATGAATAGAAGGTCCTTAACAAAGATTGCTCATTTCGTTACAATCCCTTAGAAAACATGGCTGCCAGCATGGAACATAGTTTATCATTGGACCCTATGGGAAAATCGCATTTTCATCTACTCTTCTGAAACCACTGAAGCAAATTCAATCTAACTTTACAGGAATGATGACTGAAGGTACTTTACAAAAACTATTTAAGGCAATTCGTTGCATGTCAAGCTCTAATTTATTAATACTTTAATCAGCTCACTTTAAACTTTGCAGATAGACTTAATTAGTCAGTTTTAGGTGCATTCTAAATTGGAAACCCCTTACCTAAATCACTTGAAGTTTTGAAGGAGTGACAATGGGCTTATCATGCTTGGCACAGCTGTTTATTTACCTGTAATTTGGAGGTGGGAGTAGGGGGTGGGGGGTGTTACATATCAGTATGTCTCTTATCATCAGATAAGTTTTACTTTTTATTAGTTTGCATCTCAAAATTTGCCAGGTTTTTTCCCTTTTTTACACCTAATTCCTGTACTTTAACCTAGACTTTAATTAATGGTTCAATGAGATTGAGTGCTGAATATTTACATTTTAATTTCCATTCATCAGCATTGTAATACATAAACTAATACTTAGTGTATAAAATGGCAAGTTCTATCTGTCATGCAAACTTGACCTCAATTTCATCACTCAGTAATGCCAATGATTGGTTTTGTTTGTGATGATATCTGTGTATCTAGTTAAAATATCCAGCATCAGTATATTATTTTGCCACTATTAAACAGTTCATTTATGACTATACTTGCATCCTTGATATGTATAATACAAGTTTGCTTTAAAACTTTGATGCATTGATGTCATGTAATAACTAACAATTTTCTTTTATTTCAGGTTGTTTTAGAAACAGAGATTACAAATAAAGCTGCCCTTAAACTCTATGAAAATTTGGGTTTTGTACGGGATAAACGTCTATTTCGTTATTATTTGAATGGTGTTGATGCATTACGTTTGAAGTTATGGTTACGGTGAATTAATACTTTTAACGAGTGTTGTTGTTGAGTATGTGTCAGGAATTAAATTATTTTTGTTTGTATATAGAAAAATTTTAAATTGTGATCAGTCCTTTTGATGTCTACAAGTTAATAGATTGTACAGAGAGTGTTTTTAAGAGATATTTGGAGATGAATGAAATACTGACCTTAGAATGTAGATGGTTTTAACATTATACAGTAAATACAGAATATTTGAGGTATTACTGCAGTTCCCAAGAGTTATACTCTACAGCTTTAATAACCATAAGATAAATTTCTATTCCTGTTATAAATTTGTCCATTTTATGTACAAGAATATGAAAATATATCATTTGTCTGCAGTAGTTGGATTATAAATACAGATCACAAGCAGCCATTTTTGTTCATCAATAATTTTTAGCTCGCTGGTATGGATGTCCGGAGAGCTATTGTCATACCCCGGTGTTGGTGTTGTCGGCATCAGCAAAACTTTAACCTGGCTTGTGGAATTGAGACTTGAAGAGCTAGGATGTTGATAGTTGGTATGCGACTTCCTTGTGTTAGAGCTTTCTTCTGGTACCATATACTTGTAGACATTTTTACCTTGACCTTGCCCTTAGGGCAATTTTCAAAAAACTTTAACTTTGCCTCTAGAAGGTAGGCTTTTAGTGGTAGGGTGTTTATATTTGGTTTGTTACTTCCTTATGATGAGAGCTTTCTTCTGGTAACATACTTGTAGACATTTTGACCTTGACCTTGCCCTGAGGGCAATTTTTTAAAAACTTTAACCTTGCCTATAGAAGGTATGCTTTTAGCGGTAGGGTGTTTATATTTTGTATGTAACTTCCTTATGATGAGTGCTTTCTAGTGGTACCATATTTGTAGAAATTTTGACCTTGACCTTGCCTTGAGGGAAATTTTTAAAAAACTTTAACCTTGCCTCTAGAACGTAGGCTTGTAGTTGTAGGGTTTTCATATTTGGTATGTAACTTCCTTATGATGAGAGCTTTCTTCTGGTACCATACTTGTGGACATTTTGACCTTGACCTTGCACTGAGGGCAATTTGTAAAAAACTTTAACCTTGCCTCTAGAAGGTAGGCCTTTAGTGGTAGGGTGTTTATATTTTGTATGTAACTTCTTTATGATGAGAGCTTTCTTGTGGGACCATACTTGTAGACATTTTGACCTTGACCTTGCCCTGAGGGCAATTTTTTAAAAACTTTAACTTTGCTTCTAGAATTAAGTTATTAAGTGGTAGGGTCTTCATATTTGGTATGTGAAGTTTTTTTTTTATGAGAGCTTTCTAATGGTATCATACTTGTAGACATTTTGACCTTGACCTTGCCCTGAGGGCAATTTTAAAAAAAAAAACAAAAACTTTGTTTCTAGAATTAAGTTGTTTAGTGATAGGGTGTTTATATTTGATTTGTGACTTTCTTGTGAAGAAAGCTTTCTATTACTTTCGAATTTATTGTGCATTGAAGTTACTGGAATCCCCGGCGAGCTATGTTGTCTTCTGACAACTCTTGTTACCTTATGCCACTGAAATTTTGATTTGCAGCATTCATATTTCAATCATATACTGCTAATTTTTTTTAACACAAGATTCTATTGAAATGCCATGTTTTTAATAAGTCTGAATAAGGGGAGATAACAAAGCAATAGTATATATTTCTTAAGTGTATGTTTTAATTGTTATTTTACATGCAGAAAATTGTGTGTTGTTGGTTAGAGACATGTTAATACCATAGATTTTTATATTTTTATGGTGATAAAAGTACAATGTTCAGCTGTTTGTACTGTGTAGTCTGAAAGAGGATGGATAGCAAAATAGGCTTAGTTGATGAAATTTTTTACCAAAAGGTTTTTGAAAGTTTCTGTTGATCTTTTTTATTATTATCTGTATTAATTTTATAAGGATCGAATATGATAGTGGAAAAAAATATAGACAAATGTGGTAGTCATCACATGTTCGAGTGAGACCATAAAAAAGAAAAAAAACCTAGATTAACATCTCTTCCATACAAATTGTTTTCAGTCCTTGAACAAAATTATTTTTTGATTTTTGATGATTTAAAGCCTCATTCTTACAGATGGAAATAATTTGTCAATAATTGAAAAAAAATAACATAATATTTGCCCACACTCCTAAGGTTTGATCAGAATTTAGGATTTTTTTTTTTTTTATAATAATGTCCTAAGTACCATGATATTAATTGCTGGAGAACAAAACCATATAAGGAGTCTATAAATGCTGAATTATTTCAATGAGATAAAAAAGGATAAATATAATTCAATAAAGACAAACATAAAAATTTGTGTTTGATTTTGATGCAAACTTTATAATACAACGATGAAAATGGCCATAAAATCTAAAGCAAAGGCCAGCATTAGGAGAAAATATAATCAAATAAAAAAAAAGGTATATTAACAAAAAAAAAATGGTTAAAAATTATTTCTTTGTGTATATGTAAGGGGTAGAATAAAACGAACAAAATAATTGAAGAATATCCCTTTCCTGTTCACGTTGACCTTGATGGTTAGTATATAAGTGGCAATTGTCTTCTCATAAACTTTCACATTGTAACCTGTGATGACAATTGAACCACACTTTGTAGGAATTTTATATACATCGTTTATACAATTTTTTTCTTCATTTTATATGTGAAGCCAAAAATATTGCTGCCAGCAGAGAACTGATTTTTTATGATCAGACCATAAGTCAACTCCTCTGGAATTACTGTAGCAAATTAAAACTGACATACTGAAGGCCCTTTTCAATTTGTTTGTTTGGTCAGGCGAGTTAAACATATATAGCCCTTGATCTTCCAATGATCTCATGTTAATCAGGAAAATGCTACATCACTGTAACAGTACCACAGGGTAGTGTTGTCATTTATTGGTCAATTTATTCTAGTTTGAAGCAATTGATTTTGCTATACACTTTAGTGTTTACTACTCCCAGTTCATTGGTTTTGCAAAGGAATGTTATGAAATTGAATTTTTATATTTACAAAAAATATCTGTCATTTTAGTTTGCCCTCAATACGTCCAAAAAACTTTCAGCTTGTTTGCAACCAGATACATTTCAAAGACAGCAGTATAACTGATTGTCCTTTGTAGCATAATTAAAGACTTTCAGCTCATGTGAAATGAGACTTAAACTTTAAAGACAGCCATATAACTTTTTGTCCTTTGTGACACAACATATTTTATATTTTGATATGCTTAAGCCATTCTTAACAAAATGTTTGTTTGCTGTTTATGAACTGTCAATTTTGGATGTGAGTAGATATATGGGTGAAAATTTTTTCCCTCCTAAGATGTCAAAAGGGGTTAATTTTAAAGAAAGCTAAAAATAGAATAAAAAAAATTCTGGGAAATGTCAATAAAATTTTTGAGTAGGTCGATAAACAGCAAACAAGCAATTTTTTTAAGGTTGGCCTTAAATAAAAACAGGTAAATATCAGACGTAGTAAATGGTCTACTCTTTGTTTATACCAAGACAGTATGATCACTCAAAACATCCTCTGTTCAAACTCTTTTTTTTGTAAATTATGTGTTCATTATAAATTTTATATATATGTAGCAGAGAATAATATAGATTGGAGAAATAAAACAATCAATACTATTTATTGTAGATTGCTGAAAAATTAATTCACTTTTGAAGTATGAAAGAGACAAATCTGTTATTTGATTGATGCAAATTCTATTTAATTGAATTCATCAACAGAGAATGAAATTTTTAATGATGTTTTTGAGAATATCATGATTTTAGAAGAAATACAGTGTATAGATGTAGGCAGAATGATTTGTATTCTCAGGACACATTTTATGGGTGATGTTTAATGGGATATCATTCCTGTGACAAGAACGCAAACCATTGTGATGAAATCCCTGTTATCAGTTTGTAAATAAAGAGAGATAACATGACTTTGTTTTTTTGCATTTAATCGTGAATTACATAAATGGCATCATGGGTAAAAAATAATTCTTAAACCAAGGCAATAATAAAAATTCCTAGATTCAACAGCCTGAAGAAATCTATTTTGATTTTTTTTATACGACCACAAAAAATTTGAGGTCGTATAATGGTATGGTGCTGTCGTCGTCATTGTCGTCCGTAGACACTTTTGTTTTTGGTTAATAACTTTAGTTCTAGTTGATTAATCCTTATGAAATTTTAACACAATGTTCCTTGGCACAAAAGAAAGACTGACTCGTTTTGGTAATTGTGGCCCTGCCTGTTTCTCAAAAAGAGCCAAATTTGGTGTTTTCATATATTTGGCTGTAGAATATTTATTTGATATCAGATTTTGATAGGGTTTCTTTCAGTGTGCTCCTGAGGAAATTTCCAATTAGCAGAATATAAAATAGAAGATTTCATGCTGCATGCACTGTTCTTTAGATAACTTGGGCCCGAAAAGGGTGAATCTCAAAAATTTTATTATTTTTTTTATTTTCAGTCCGATTTTGATGCAGTTTTTTGCAATGGATTTCTTATGAAAAATAAGCATAGTGCTCAACCATCAGATTTTTTATATTTCCATTCCTTTCTGAGCTATGAGGGGCCAAATGGGGCCAAAATTGCATATGTGAAGATAACCTAAAATTTTTAGTTTTCATCGGATTTTGATGGTATATTTTTCTTCAGATTATTCTTGTTGTAAGCTTTCGATCGGTAGTATGTCAACAAATTTATCATAGCTCTTTCGGTTTCTGAGCTACAAGGGGTCAAAGGGGACAAAATTGCATTTTTTTCAAATTATGTAAAATTTTCTTTTTTATCTGATTTTAGTGGGATTTGTTTCTTTGAATTCCTCTTGAAAAAAGCTTTTAGTAGTATGCCATCAGAACTGGAATATTTCTAACCGTTTCCAAGCTATAAGGGGCCAAATGGGGTCAAAATTGAAAATATGCAAATTACTTAAAAATTTTATTTGTCATCGAATTTCAATGGAATTTTTTCATTGGATTCCTCCTGAAGTAGGCTTTCAGGTTTGAGCCAACAGATTTTTGCATAGCTCATAGGGTTCAAGAGCTATTAGGGATCAAAAAGTTGATTTTTATTTTCTGTAGTTTGTGTCCACCTAATTTCTGTGTTAAGCTCTTAATTGTGTCCATGTAATTACTGTGTCAAGCCTTTTACTGTGTCCACATTCACTTAAAATTACATTTGTTCAATTTTCAGTGGTCGACATGCTGCAGTCGTATCATGCTGCGCTCTGTGTAGCCCTTTATTTAAATATCAATTTCTTCAAATTTACAGCAGTTCTAGCTGTATTGATTAAAGCAATTGTCAACCTGCCTTAATTTTTAGCTCACCTGACCAAAGGCCATGTGACCTTTTGCCATCACTCGGCGTCCATCGTCCGTCGTCTGTCTGTCCGTCCGTTAACTTTTATTCAAAGATCTTCTCCTCTGAAACTGCTGGGCCAATACTAACCAAACTTAGCCTGAATCATCACCAGGGTATGCTCTGTCAAGTTTTTGATTTTAATGTCCGTAGACCAAACAACATGGCCGCTGTTACTAAAAATAGAACATAGGGGTAAATTGCCGTTTTTTGCAAATTACTCGAAAACTGTTACAGATATCAAAAACTATAAAAGTAAAAATGATCAACATGATGAGATCTACCTGCCCTGCAATTTAGAAAAATATCCGATAACCCATCTTGGAGTTATTGCCCCTTTTCTGCAAAATTTTCGTTTTTTTTTTTTGGTTACTTTTAGCCTAATATATTGAAAATGGTAGAAGATAAAAGTGAAGTTTAAATAACAAAATGGTCAGCATAGTAAGATCCACATTTCCTGCAATTTTGAAGGAAATCTGATGACCCACAATGATGAAGTTACATACCAATTTTCACAATTTTTTAACATTTTTTCTTTTATTTCCAAAATTGTTTGAGATGGAGGTTAAATGTGAGCTTTTTTGAGCTTTTCCAGGACTACAATTTCTACATATGTCCAGCAGATTAGCATCTCATCCAGGATGGCCACCACTAGGGAACATAGTTTAACATGGGAAAATGCGTTCAAAGATCTTCTCCTCTGAAACCACTGAGCCAATGTGGACCAAATTTTGTCACAATAGTCCTCAGGTGGTCCCCTTTAAAGTTTGTGATTTTTGTGGTTGTACCTCATTGAAGGTGGCTGCCAGCAGAGAACATAGTTTAACATAGGGACCCTATGGGAAATTCATCCAAAGATTTTCTCCTCTGAAACTTCCAAGCCAAATTCAACCAAACTTGGTCACAATAGTCCTTGGCTTGTTCCCTTCAAAGTTTGTGGTTTTGATGTTCGTACCTCATCCAAGATGGCCCCCAGCATGGAACATAGTTTAATATAGAGGCCCTATGGGAAATGCATTCAAATGTCTTCTCCTCTGAACCTACTGAGCCAATTGGAACCAAGTTTGGTTACAATTGTCTTTGGGTGGTCCCTTTCAAAGTTTGTAATTTTTATGTTTGTAACTCATCCAAGATTGAAAATGTAACATCTGGTGAACTGATTTATAGTATGAATGAGTGGTCTCTTCTTGACAATGAATAAAACCAGTCACCAGGTGAGCGATAGAGTCTCATGTGAGCCTCTAGTTTTTAGCTCACCTGGCCAAAGGCCATGTGAGCTTTTGCCATCACTCGGCGTCCGTAGTCCGTCCATCCGTCGTCCGACCGTGCGTTTGTTAACTTTTATTCAAAGATCTTTTCCTCTGAAACTACTGGGCCAATACTAACCAAACTTAGCCTGAATCATCACCAGGGTATGCTCTTTCAAGTTTGTGATTTTTATGTCCGTAGACCAAACAACATGGCTGCTGTTACTAAAAATAGAACATAGGGGTAAATTGCTGTTTTTTGCAAATTACTCGAAAACCATCACAGATATCAAAATTCTGACGAGGTAAAATGATCAGCAAGATGAGAGCTACCTGCCCTGCGATTTTGGAGAATATCCGTTTACCCGTCTTGGAGTTATTGCCCCTTTTCCATAAAATTTACAGTTTTTCGTTACTTCTGGTCTTATATATTGAAATTGATAGAAGATAGAAGTAAAGTTTATATATATAAAAAAAAAGGTCAGCATGGTAAGATCTACATGTCCTGCAATACTGAAGAAAATCTGACAACCCACATAGGAGTTATTGCCGCTTTCTCTTTGAATTTTCACAATTTTTGAACGTTTTTACTTTTATTTCAAAAACTGTTTGAGATAAAGGTTAAATGTGAAATGCAAAAGTGTTTAGGTTTTCCAGAACTACAATTTCTACATCTATGTCCAGCAGGTTCGCATCTCATCCTAGATGGCCACCAGCGGGGAAGATAGTTTGATAGTTTAACATAGGACCTGATGGGAATGCATTCAAAGATCTTCTCCTCTGAAACCACTGAGCCAATGGGGACCAAATTTTGTCACAATAGTCCTTGGGTGGTCCCCTTTAAAGTTTGTGATTTTTGAGTTTGTACCTCATCCAAGATGACTGCCAGCGTGGAGCACAGTTTAACACAGGGACCCTATGGGAAATGCATTCAAATGTCTTCTCCTCTGAAACCACGGAGCCAATTGGAACCAAACTTGGTTACAATAGTCTTTAGATGTTTTCCTTCAAATGTTCATACCTCATTCAAGATTGCTGGCAGCAGGGAACATAGTTTAACATGGGGACCCTATGGCAGATGCATCCAAAGATCTTCTCCTCTAAAACTACCAAGCCATATTGAACCAAACTTGGTCACAATAGTCCTTAGGTGGTCCCCTTTAAAGTTTTTGATTTTTAAGTTCTTACCTCATCCAAGATGGCCGCCAGCATGCAACATAGTTTAACATAGGGACTCTATGGGAAATGCATTCAAATGTCTTCTCCTCTGAATCTACTGAGCCAATTGGAACCAAACTTGGTTACAATTGTCTTTGGGTGATTCCTTTCAAAGTTTGTGGTTTTTAGTTTGTACCTCATCCAAGAATGAAAATGTAACATCTGCTGAACTGATTTATAGTATGAATGGGTGGTCTATAGGTGACAATGAATAAAACCAGTGACCAGGTGAGCGATACAGGCTCAAGTGAGCCTCTAGTTTAATGGTTGGATGAAAATCCAGGATTTTTTAGTCCCCTACCGGCTTCGCCAAAGGGGACTTTAGGTTTGCACTCCATCCATCCGTCAGTCCTTCCATCATTATGTCACACTCAGTTTTCCGGACCTTTTTCCCCATACTAGTAGAGATATTTATCTTAGATTTGGTATGCAAGTCTACCACCATGAGTTACAGATCAAATTTGAGTTTGATTCCAGTCCATCTATTTTGGACAGAGTTATGGGCCTTTAACTTAGAAAAGTTTGGTAAAATATAGGTTTTCTGGACTTTTTTCTAAACCATATCAGATATTAAGCTGATATTTGGATTGTTAATCAACCACTATGGTTTACAGATCAAGTTTGAGTATGGGTTGGGTCCATTGATTTTTAGCTCACCTGACTATGCCAGGGTGATCTATTGCCATCACTTGGCGTCCGTCGTTTCTCCGTCCGTCCATCGTTAGCTCACTTACAAAAATCTTCTCCTCTGAAATCACTTGGTCAAATGGAACCAAACTTCAACTGAATCATCACTAGAGTATCTAGTTTCAAATTTGTTATTTTCCATGTCTTGCGTCAAACAACGTGGCTGCCGTAACTAAAAATAGAACATAAGGGTTGATTACAGTTTTTGGCAAATAACTCAAAAACCGTTACAGATATTAAAAATCTGACGTGGTTAAAAATGATCAGCATGACAAGATCTACCCATGCTGAAATTTTGAAGAAATTTGATGACCCATCTTAGAGTTATTGCCCCTTTTTCTGTAAAATTTTCAAAATTTTGATGTTTTGTATTTTTTATTAAAAAACTATAACTGATAGAGGTTTAGTTTAATGCAAAAATGTTCAGCATGTTAAGATCTACCCACATGGAAATTTTGAAGAAAATCCAAGCACCTATATATGAGTTATGGCCCTTTATTTGTCAAATTTTTCGGGATTTTATACTTTTTGTCCTATATTTCAAAAACGCTTTCAGGTAGAGGTCAAGTTAAAGTTGCAAAAATGTTCAGCATGTCAAGGACTACATTTTATTGAACACAGTCAAGTTTTCCGACCTCTTCTAAGATGGCCGCCAGCGGGGAACTTAGTTTACCATTTGACCTAATGGGAAAATTCATACCAAGAACTTCTTCTTGAGAACCACCAAATGGATTTGAACAAAACTTGGCATGAATGATGCTTATGAGGTGATCACCAAGTGTTCTTACTTTGGTGCCGATCCATCATCCAACATGGCCGCCATTTTAACATGGACTCTATGGGAAAATGCATACAAAGAACTTCTACTTGAAAACCGCCGAATGGATTTGGACCAAACTTGGCATGAAAGATGCTTATGAGGTGCTGACCAAGTGTTATTACTTTGGTGCCAATCCGTCATCTTACATGACCGACAGCATTGGACCCTATGGGAAATGCACACAAAGATCTTCTAGACAACTGTTGAATGGATTTAAATCAAACATGACATGAATGATGCCTGTCAGGTGCTGACCAAGTGTCAGCAGCTGTGAACTTAATCTAACAAAAGATCTTCTTCTAGATAACTGCTTAATAAATTTAATCCAAACTTTGCACAAATGATGCTTATGAGAAGCTGACCAAGTGTTGTTACTTCAATGCTGATCCATCATCCAACATGGCCGCTAGCGATGAATTGGACCCTAAGGGGAAATGCATACAAAGATATCATGGGAAACCACTGAATGGATTCAATTTAAACATTGCATAAATGAAACTTGTGAGATTTTGACCAAGCTTGTTACTTTGGTGCTGATCCGTCTTCCGACATGGCCACCAGTAGCAAAACTTACTTTAACATTGGACCCAGTGGGAAATGCATAAAAAGATCTTCTCCTCTGAAACTGCTTGAATAATTTCAGTAGAATTTTGATATGATAGTCATTTGGTGACCCTCTTTAAAGTTTTATGTTAAATAGCTGCCAACAGGAAACGTAGATTAACATAGGCCCCTTAAGTTTGGAAACTGCATTCAAAAATCTCCTCTGAAACTGCTTGAACAATTTTAATTAAATTTTATAAAGTTTCTGATTTTTATGTACATACACCACCAAAGATGGACCATCAATTGGGAATTATAGTGCTGCATAGGACCCAGGTGAGCGATACAGGCTCCCGAGAGCCTCTTGCTGATGGAGTTATGGGCCTTGGGGTCGGAAACCTTTCTTCTATAACTATTTTTGCTGGTATAATAAAGAATTATTCCACCGGTAGGGGATTTCTGTATTGCCTTGCAATACGATCCACACTTGTTTTACTCACTTTGCCATAGCCAGGGCGAGTTTTTGTCACCACTTTGTGTGCCTGTCCTCGTCTGTTAGACTCGAACTGTTCATTCAAAGATCTTCTCCTCTGAAACAATTGGACCCAAACTTGGCCATAATAGTCCTTGATTGGCACCCTGCAAAAATGATTTTTCAAATTCACCCTTTATCCAAGATTGATGCTGTGGGAACAAAGATTAACATTTTACCCTATGGGAAAATTTCTTAAACTGCTAAACCAATTTATCCAAAACTTGGGCACAGTTGTCTTTTAATAGGTTTTCCTCTGTAATAAAAGATGTTTTTCCAAGTTTGCTTCCTATCCAAGATGATTGCCAGCAGGGAATAATACATAGTTTAACATTGGAACAGATGGAAATATTTTCAAAGATCTTTTCTTCTGAAACAAAATAGCCAATTGGAACCAAACTTGGCCAAAATGATCTTAAGGTTGCCTCTGCAACAAAGATTACCCGTATAGCCAGAGCATGATTTTTGTATCACTTTGTGTCCATTGTTTACTGACATTACTGGGCCAATAGAAAAAATGGCCTAAATAGTCCTTGGATTGTCTTTGCTATATCCAAGATGGCTTCCAGCGGGAAAAAGTTTAACATTGGACCAGTCTGAAAACACATTCAAAGATCTTTTCTGAAACAGCTAAGCCAATTGGAATCTAACTTGATCGTAATAGTCTTTAGATGGAACAAAGTTGAACATTTGACCCTGTGGAAAATATATTCTAAGTTTTCTTTCTCTGAAACAGCTGAGCCAATTAGAACCAAACTAAACAACAATAGACTAGGTGGTCCACTGAAAAAGTTTTTTTCTTTAGGTCCGTGCTATATCCAGGATGATGGCAATAGGAAACATAGTTTAAAATTTGACTGTAGTGGAAAACACAATCAAAGATGTTTTCCTCTGAAAGTGTTTAGCAAGTTGCACTAGACTTGGCATCAATAGTCCTCTTGTGATACTCAGCAAAACGGGTGTTTCCCAGGCCTTTGTCATACATCGAAGATGGCAGCCAGCAGGGTACAGAACTTAAATGAACATTGGACCCTATGGGAACTAACATTCAAAGATCTTTTCTTAAACAGGTAAGCCAATGGAAAATAAATACTTGACCTCAAATCACTATATGGTCCGCTGCAAAAAGACGCTTTTTAGGTCTGCGTTTTATTCAAAAAGGCCACCAGGGGGAAACATTAACTTTGGACCCTTAGGGAAAATACATTCAAAGATCTGAAACTACTGGGTCAGTTGGAGGAACCAAACTTGGTAACAATAGTCTTGCAAACGGCTATTTTCATCAGGATTGTATTTTTACCTCACCTCACGGAGGGAGGCATATATGATACTCCTAACGTCCGCGTCGGTGTACAGTTAGGTAGAGGGATTAAAATCTATTCTCCCTTACTGAAGTCCCACATCAACAATTTGGTATGCGTAATGCATTTGGTGATGGCAGCTGCTATGCATTCTTCGGATGCTGTTGCCAACCTACATTTTAGGCATGAGTGACTTGGTTATGTAGAATTATAGAAAGTACATTCCCTATTGCTGACAAGTCGCACATCAACCATATAGGTATGCATGATACATCTTTAGCTCGCCTCAACGAAGTTTAGGTGGACTATTGGAGTACCCCCGGCGTCCGCGTCCACATTTAGGTATATATCTTGGTAGCTTTGAAGGGTAGGGTCATCAAACTTTGTGTACAGATGCATCTTGGGCTTACTCACAGCCTCCAGGAAAATTAGGTCTCTTTGACCTATATTTTCCGCTTGGCTGGCTTTCATTTAATTTTATGTCCGAGTTGATATCTCAGTAACTGTACATGGTAGG
>MJUU01026882.1:25345-36897 GCA_002080025.1 Modiolus philippinarum | reverse complement strand
TCCTTATAATCATCATCTCTGAAATGTATAGAAGGTCCTTTGCAAAAATTATTCATTTCAATAGGATCAGACAAAAAACATGGTTGCTAATGAAGAACATAGCTAAACATTTGACCCCATTGGTAAGGAAACATCTTTTTTAGTCATGTATGGTGTAGAAGCATTTTGCCAGGTAAGCGATACAGGCTCAGTCTCTGAGCCTCTATTTTTCACTAGGGACTGATATCTGTTTAAGAACTTTTCTAATGATTGCATGAGACGGAATGTTTCGAAACCTTGATTAATAAGGCGGTCAGGGAAATAACTATACCTAATCAGAAAGTCTTCACAATTATTGCCATCTCTCACGTAAAGACGTACACCCCGTAAGCAGGAAAAGTTGGAATATTACTGCCCATGTTAAAGAAAATTAATTAATATTTCTGAAATTTAAGTCATCCCCGTTGTCGTAAATTTTAGAACTGAGATGACCATTTTGGTCAAATTCCAGCTGCAAGTCCAAAAAAGATGTAGATCTAGCGAATTCTGTTGTTTCCTTTATCTCTAAATCTGGAGGATATATTAAGGTAGATAGACACTAATATTTGCATCCATGAGCTTTTGTTATAAGTTGGAACAGTTGAAGATCCCATCCTATACACTTGAAATCTGCAATAAAAACGATGTGTCAACATGCTTGGTTTTTTTTTTCTAGAATCCAGTAGAAGTTTGTGCATTTTTTTGCCATTTTTTCACCTTAATTTACAAAGAATGTACGGGGAAAATATGGAAAGGCAATCTTACACGTAACAGAAATAACCCTTTTATCCATGAGAATTTTTTTGTACTCTTGTTAGTAGATCGTTTATAATCTCAACTACGGAAAAGGAGAAAAATGTATAGGTCACCATGCTTTTAACGGAGATATTATTCAAAGTTACCTTAATGAACATTATTTACGGGAAAGGGGAGTTAATTCATGGCAAAGTAGTCGAAATATGACGTTATACATTTGTCAATCAATTATGACGTCACAAAGGAAAACCTTTCAAATTACTGTTCCAGCCAGAAAATCAAACCAAATCCGTATTCGACTCCATATTCTTCAAATGCACGATTGACTATAAGCTGGTTCCCGGCTGACTATTCACTTGAGTAGTCAGCCGGAAAGCGCAGCGCAACAGTGTCTATCTACCTTAATGGGATCAATTTAGCGAAAGATTCGTTATTAATGGAAAGAACATCATCAATGTATCTAGCATCTCTAATGTTATGAGCTTTTGTGAGTCCCTGAAGAAATTGAGGTCTCGTAGGAGTGTAAGCACATGTGATTTATGGCACTTTTGTCATATATAGTCTCACATTAGCTTGATGCCTGAATTTTATTGCAGACAAAATGTTAGTAGTTCCATAGACAATTTAATATTTGAACAAGATGAACATCCAGCGATGTATCTTTCCTTGTATGATTTTTTGTGTAGTTTAGATATACACATACAGATAGGGCATGTCTTGATTCTTATTTTTAGTTGAAATATTCAAAGAGGAAATGAATGACCTGTGATTGGAGAAATTTTCCTGTTTGTCAAATTAGACCATTTTTTATGAAGCATAACCTGGTGCCTAGTTCTTTGGTGAGGCAGTTGTAATAATGTGCTTTATATACAAAAATGATTTTATTAGAAACTGAGTCTACAGGTACAACAACATATTTGTCATGTTATATAGAGAGGCGCTTACGGGCTTCTGGATCTTCAAAAACAGACTTGGTCGATTGTTAAAACATCTGCGTAGTTTGTTAACACTACTCCGCACTAAAAATCGAATGGATCTTGCCCAATCTGACTAAGTATGTTGATTTGATTCTGTGTTCGTCTCTCTTAACTCATGTTGTAATTCTCAACAGCGTCCATTACTATCTTGAAGTTAAAATTTCAATTATTACGTTGTGGTTCTCGGAATATCGGACAATTAGAGACCACCTCCGTAGAAATTCGTTTTCAATGACCGTAAGATAGCCGGTAATGACTTTGACTTTTTATTATCCTTTCTCCTCAGTTTACCTCTAAGCGTAACTCCTTCAAAAACACTAGAAAGATTTTGATGAATCTTCACACAAAGGAAGAAAACTATAAATGTGCATGAAAGAATTTAATCATTTTCTAATCTCATGGAGGGGAGGGTAACATTTATTTCTGAATCCCTCCAAATTTCGAAATGAATTCTTCGCTTGTATGATTTCGACAGAATTTTTTCAAATGAACTCATATGAAAAAATATTTCTTGTGAATGATATCATTATGTCCACACATGTATTGTGTCCACTCGCATACATAATTCAGGTATCAATGACCGAAACGGCCGTCATTCGGCGACATCTATTGTTTGACTTAAATCCCGATTTGACGACAATTGTCATCTCGGTACTAAAATGTATGACTAAACGGACGATTTTTATTTCAAAATTATATATTTCCCTAACATGGATATAAACATTTCCACTTCTGCTGCTTACAGAGTGTAGTTTTCATAGTTTACTCGCCACGTTAGAGTTAGTACCAATTATTCAGACATTTCCATTCGGCAAAGTTATCTCCATGAATTCAAAAAGTTC
The DNA here is from genome assembly GCA_002080025.1 of Modiolus philippinarum. Lineage (NCBI taxonomy): Eukaryota > Metazoa > Mollusca > Bivalvia > Mytilida > Modiolidae > Modiolus > Modiolus philippinarum. The sequence continues at coordinate 34,304 of MJUU01026882.1, read as the reverse complement.
CGTGTCTTACGATTTTTAAAAAAATGTTCTTCAATAGATATCAGTCTCTTGTGTAAACTTGAAGTTTCGGTCCTTAACTGTGATTTACGTTTTTTTTTCACTTGGCCTTGAATGAAAATTTCTTTTCATTCTCTAAAATTTCAATAACCATTGATGTTGAGTTGCTACCGGACACTACCACAATGGAAGGAGAGGTTTGGTGCGCTAAAAACCGGTTTAATACACCATTTACATTGAAACCCCCGTACCAAGTGAGGACCATTGCGACATACAATTTTGCCTTGCATTTAAGCCCTTTGGCACCTGGCAACAATTTTGTTATAACGCATATTTACTGGTAGATATAATTGTGGATACAGTGTAACAACAGTTTATTGCATTAAAGAAAAAAAAAAAACAGATGTAAGCTATCTCTCGGTTGTGAATTTTGAAGATTTTTTTTTGCAATTTTCATAATCTGTTTCTGACAGACACCACAAGTAGACAGCTTCTTTTATGTATTTCTAAAGTCTTTAACAGAACAAAGAATTTCTACGAGAATTCGTGAAAGATAAACTGCGTAGAGTAACGTAAAGAATCGGTTTTGATATTTTAAAATGTTGTGTTGGTACTTGATATAACAAAAGGGAGTTTTTTAATTAAGTATGAAAAAGAAAGGAAATTGGGTAAATGTCAAGGAGACAACATCCCATATCCAGGTTAAAACGACCAAAAACAAAACATTTAGGGGTCACCATATGGTCTTCAACACAGTGAGGAACCTCACACCATATAGTAAGCCCTAAATTGCCCCGAAAAGGTAAAAAAGTGAATAAATCAATGAAAACAAACCACATCCAATAACCCAAAATATCAAGAAACTAAAAATTTATAAGAAGACAAGGACAAGCCAATGACCAGCATATTCCTGACTTGGGACAGCCGCCAAAATTGCGGTGGGGTTAAACTCGTTTTCTTGGATCCAAACCCTTCCCCTATGTGTGGTGAATGGCTAAAAATAAATACACAAAAAGACTCACAGTAAAAATCAAACTAGAAAAAAGTCCAACTTATCAAGACGAGTACCCTTACAATGAAGTACATAAAACATGAAGACAATACATACAGGTACTGTCCGCACAAATGCTCGCAGTTACTGACAGCTAGCTAAGGACATAATTTCCGTTGACTATGATATCAAGCCTTCTTACATATGAAATTTCAACTGAAATACTTCTAAATAGATTTGGTATAAAAACATCATCAATTATGAAAGAAGAACATGATATTGTGCAATGCCAAATACTGCCAATATGAAAAAATGTTTAAATTAAGTTATGGTGTAAAGCATTTAAGAGATGATCAATATTTTTGCCAACAAAAACCAGAAGTAAAGATTTAACAACAATGCTGTATTTATATCCTTTATGAATAAGTTTGTTCAACGGATCAAATAAGTTTGGAAGGACGATTTTTGAATTTATGCGCTTTGTAAATGATATTTCCATAGAAGTTTGGATGTGAAATGCCCTGATGTATAAGAGCCCTGCATGTAGAACCAAATTTTAAGGTTGGTTTCAAATATGGGTAATAACAAAATAACCAAACAGAATTGTCAAGAGCCGAAATCCAAAGGGCGAAAAGACAAAGCGGGTGCAAAACGACCTGAAACATTATCAACCGCAATGGTCCTGACTTGGTACAGGCAATGGTCCTGACCTGGTACAGGCATTTCAAAAGAAATGGTGGGTTAAACCGTTTCTATGGCGTGCCAAACCTCCTTCATTGCGGTAGTGTCCGGTAGCAGCCTGACAACAATTGCAGACAGTGAAAAGAGTATGTTCATCCTAGTACTATGTAAAGAATGAATCTGGATTCACGATTCGGACCAAAACTTCAAAATTTTCCACAACGGACTGATATCTATTAAAGAACTTTTTAATAATCCTTTGAGTCGGAATATTTTAAGCCTTTATGACTAAGGTTTTCACGGAGAAACTATGCCTCATCAGAAATTCTACATAATTGGGGCTAGCTATAGCGAAACGAATCAACTATGAAACATGCATTCCGTAAGCAGGAGAAGATGGAATATTACTATCCATGTTAGGGAAATTGATAATTTGAAAATTGAATTCGTCCCCTTTATCGTAAATTTTAGTACTGAGATAACCATTTTCGATATTTGAATGAGTTGGATGAATGGTCAAAGAAATGGTTAATGTCCTTCAACCACGACAAAACGGAAATAATGTTATTCTCTAATACAGATATCCCTCCTCTTAGATTTACATTGACCAATAAAGATATTCCTATTACTAACTATCACAAACATTTGAGAGCCACATTTAGCAGCGTTGCTAAGTGGAATATACATACTGAAAATGTTATTTCAAGTATCTCTAGACATTTAAATGTTCTTCGTAAATTAAAGTATAAATTGTGTCGTAAAAATCTAGAAAAATTATATATGGTATATTTTAGACCGATATTTGAATATGCATGTGAAGTTTGGGATAAAAATCCAAAGTACAACTATATATCCTTGCGTGATGGAGACAATTTTATATTCCCGTATTGTAGACTTTCGACAACTTATGATTCCTTCATTCCCTCAACTATTCGTCAATGGAACCAGTTACAGCCTACATTAAGAAATGTAAACTCTATCTCATGTTTATAAACATGAATTGCGAAAGCAAAATGAAATAATTAAAATTCCTAGCTACTATAGTGTCGGCCCCCGAAAATTAAATATAATATTGACACAACTTAGATGCAAGGCATCATTTCATAATTATGATTTATATAAGGTATACATTATATCCAATCCGTCATGTCTTTGTGGTGCACATCGCGAGGATGCCTTCCATTTTTTCTTCGCGTGTCCAAAATTTACAATGCTACGATATTCTTTGATTGAAAATCTGGCCTGGTTACCAGAGGTTTGTAACATAGATCTTGAACTTTTAACTTGTGGTAACCCAGAGTTAACCGATGCCTAAAATGAATATATATTTAAGCTCGTATACGAATATATCAAAAAGTCGAAGAGATTTCTTGTTGTTTGATCACCACACACACCACCAAAAATAACAATCATATTGCTTCTATCATTATCTAAGTATCACTGTAGTTTATTTTTTTTGTTATTCTTATGAAAAGACATTGCTATATATTTGATGTTATATGTATAAGCATGCTCTAATATATTATTGTAAAAAATTGTATATGCTGGAGAAGACTTCATAAGTTTGTTTAACTTGTGTCTTATCCCTTTTGTCATTATATGAGCAAATAAAATAAGTTTAACCTAACCATTTTCGTGAAATTCGAGATGTAAGTCCAAAAACGATGTAAATGTTGCGGTTTCTGTTGTTTCCTTTATCTCTAATTATGGAAGATATATTGATGGGATCCATTTAGCCAAAGATTTGTTATTAAGGAAAAGAACATTATCAGTTTATTGATAGTTAATGCAGCAAAATGAAGCTAGATAAACACTTCAAAAGTTTCTTTTTTTTTAAATTGTCACTTGATTTAGATTTCTGGACACTTGTTATATTTTTTCCACGTTTATTAAGGGCATATCCAACAGCTTCTTGTTATATTGTCATTTTTACAATTTTTAGAGATATTGTGAATCAAGTACCAAGGATTCCAAAAATGACAAGAAAATAATGGGTCACCGATCTTGCTTCCATGGGAATCGAGGTTAAAAATTGGTTATTTTTTGCGTTTTTTAAAGAAAAATCAAGTTCTATAGTTTGAAAAATAATGGATTAAATATTTTCAATCTAATCGATACCAAAGTGACAGAAAAACAAAGTCAAGGTTTTAAATATTTACAGAGAAAATAATTTTTTATGAGAAAGCATGTTCTATTCCTCTAAATCAACGAATATGTAGCCCTTTTAACGGTAAAAGTGGCTTAAATGTCCCCATTACAAATTCAAGTTAACAGTATTTTACAGACTTCTCATATTATCGATTTTATGAAATTTTGATATCATGTACTTCTAATACTGTGCTACTAAAAAAATCGAAGGTCACCGAATTCGTTTCTGAGTAAATCATTAAAATATGCAACGTTTAACAAATCTCCCATCTGTAACACTCATAAAGTCCGCCAAATTTGAAGGTACAAATTACCTTTCCCTCGGAAACAATGGGGATTACTTTGTGACGTTACATTTATCAACGTCATATTCCGGAAAACATTGCCTTCTTTTGTGTTTGCTATTATCTCCCCTGAAACTATTGGATATGCCCTTAACACAGGTCAAGACTCTTTCAGTACTAATTCAGGCTTGTCGAGACAAGTTCAAACATGTCGAGATTCTTTCAGTATTAAATCAGACTAGTCGAGACAGGATAAGACTCATTCAGTTCTATATCAGACTGATCAAGACAGGATAAGACTATTTCAGTTCTATATCAGACTGGTCGAGACAGGATAAGACTATTTCAGTTCTATATCAGACTGGTCGAGACAGGTCGATACTTTCCAGGACAGGTTCAAACTGGTCGAGAATCTTTCAGTACAGGTCCAGTCTAGTCGAGACTCTTTAAATACAGGTCCAGACAAACTGAGACAGGTCGGTAAATTTCAGACTGAATCAGACTTTGTCAAGATTACTTGAGTAATGTTTATACAAGTTCAGACTGGTCGAGTACTTTTCAGAACAAAAAGTGCCGGTTTCAGACTTTCAGTGTTTTGTAGTGTTTGTTGTTTTCTCCATGGATTTTGCCTTACTACCGGATTTGACATGTTCTACAAGGCGGATTTCTTATTAGAAGCAGGAGATGCTTACCTACCAGTGCACCTGATCTCAACCCCTGGTTCTTTTTATTAAGTCCTTGTTGTTCATCTTGGTATGTGATGGTATCTGCATTTTTCTTTTCTGTGCCGTACTCACGTTATGTCTTTGTTTTTCCGATGTTGCCGTTGTCTTTGGATAATTCGTTTTAGATTGACGGTTCTATACTCACTTACTCTAATATATTTTTTCCATTTGCCAATATTGTTAATTAAAAGAACTCGACAGGGAGTACATCTTACACTTTAACACACCTTTGAAAGACAAAATTTTAGAAAATCAAAAATCAACCAACCGTAAAGACGACAACGAACATCTCCTTTCCTGTTTTGATAACAACATAAGAAAAACAAACACAGCGGGTTGTTTCGTTGTTATGACACACTTTCCACGAATTCTTGCAGATATTATATCTGCTGTTAAAGAAAGACTCAAAAAAAAAATGTGAAGAGGATTTTCCAATGGTGGTGTTTATCAGATACAGAATCTAAAAAAATGCAAAAATCTGCAAAAATCTCCTAAGATTTAAGATTATTCTGTCACAGCATAGACATTCTGTAATCACTACCCAAAGATAGTTACATCTGCTTATCAGACAATTTCTTTTTCATTTTTTTTCTAATAAAAAATGACAGACGCAAATAAAAAATATCCCGTCTTAAGTCATGAAATATATTGCTCTGTCAAAAAGAACTTCACAGAATTCACAATTGACATACTAAAGACCCCATGAATATGCCGCACCTTTAGTTCACAATATATTTGTAGAATTTAATGGGTTAATATCTGTATTACAATTTGCTCTTAATTGTGGATCTGTTTATGCATTATCCTAGAACAGAATTTATAAATAACCTCATAAAACGATAGAGAAACACATTGCTTAATCATCGACTTGCAGCACCTTTCATTGTATTTGTGATGTTCTCGCACCAAATCTAATGTTCTCCCAGTTCTATCATCATATGTATTTTACTAGTAGTTAAAAACTGTAAGATTGTCTTTGGTGTAAGGCAAGTTACTACATACTAGACGTTAAAATACTTATGGTAAGTAAAAAGATCTTGCATTCTGAATTCAGTATAATATCTTGACATAGCTAAAATTGTGCATTGTAAAGATATTTGCCTGCAAACATGTGACCTTAAAATTAATTAAGAAAAGATAACAAAAATCATGATCACGTTTTATATGTTGCCCTTTTGGGTATGTGATCCCTGGAAACCTCTGCGTTGTTAACGTCTATTAACCTACTGTAATCAAGGTTTTTTGGTTTCCAGTAGCTAAACGTGTACTTCCCCTTACATTGCCATATATATGGGATCAAAAGAATCTTTATCCGAGATGAAATAGACAACCTCCCATATTAGCTTTTGATCTGACCAATTTTGGGGCTGCCGATAGAGAAAAAACGGACAATGCATTATCATAGGATGTACCAATATTCAATTCACATGGAATTTGATGAATTTCTGAGAGAATCTTTGACAAGATACCATAGTGCACCTCTTTTTTTTTTTAAAGATTTTTATCTTACAGATTTTTGTTTTTTTTTCTGTTGCAAAACAAGGCCTTTGCATTTGATTGTGACCCGAGATTCCGGTATAGCACTCGCAAAAAACAGGATACCAGTAAACACCTACAATAGCCGGGAACTACAATCACATGCCACAATTTAAAAGCGAACTGCACTAGAAAAACAATTATGAAAACAAAAGAGATTGGGACTCGCAAATCCTCCTGTCAGAGTTTCTTTATCATGTGATGTCATAGTACACCTCTATTTTAGATTTTGTAGCTTGACTTTGCTATTTATCTTTTACCCCTCCTAAGACTTTTCATAGAAATTAATAAAACTTTCAGACAATTTTTAGGACATGAAGCCATAGAGCATCTTGAATTAAGCATCTTGAATTAAGATTTTGATCTTACCATTTTCGGTTTTTGTCATACTTGCTTGTTACAGGATTATGTAGTCGAAATGTAGTATACACTTTAAGTTTTTTAAATCTTATTAAGGTTTCTCTCACTCACTCTATCTTTTTAATCTTCCAAATGATTGATGAAGAAAATATTTTTTTGGGGGGTTAAAATCTCAAATATACTGCATGTTCGGTATTTTCTGTTATACAAATGAACGAATCCTTTAGTTCATAATTACATGAACTGCTTCGGGCAAACATGTCAATAACACGATTTTATACCAAATTATCTCTGCCTGCTCGAGTTAAATGTATACAGACACTCTGACCACCTGTAATTTTCTTTATATAAGGAATTCTTCAACACAAAGTATTTTTTACGAAACATGTTTTGATGGTCAATTGTGAAATGTTGACTGCAATTGTCTGTAATTTGTTTATGTACAGGGAACTGGCAGAGTGTAAATTTAAGGGAAAAGGGAATGTTACTTTTTTTCAAAATGTAATTTTCAAGTCAAACAAATTTATCAGGTAAAACAATCACTTGCTACCACAATTAACTTCATTAGAGCAAACTACTGCCTAAAAATATAAATAAATGAATAAATAAAAATATAATAGAATATTAAATAAATAACTGAATAGTAATATCCCGGGTAATAAATGGAAGAATTTAGTCATGGTGAATGAAATTTGCACTTGCAGCTAAATGTTTTTTCGAACAATTAATATTTCAGACTTACTGACTTTGGAGATCAGTTTTGGTCCCTACATACCGGGAATGAAAATCGAAAAGCAGCCCAACAGTGTTTGGTCGCTGAATTCGTAAAAATATCAACAAAGCACTCAAAGAAACAGACAAAGGAGTGAAAATGCAAACATTAACTGCTTCGTATTTATTATTTTTATACATTTTTTCAAAACCTTTGTATTTAAAAAATGAAGGCAGTTACTTGAAAAGTTATTTAAAAAAATTCGTATTATCTATTTTTGACAGGTTATGTAAATACCAAAGATACTTTTAATTAGCTCCTGCAAATGAACATTTCGACAAGTTATGTATCTTCAGTGTAGATCAAATCAACGGCAAACTAAAAGATGAATCAAACCGAGAGACCAATAATATGTAAATAAAAGCCCAAAATATTATTAAATAACAAAATACCGAAGTTACTTTTAATTTATTTTCTGCATATTATATACACACTTCGACAACTTATGTCTCATCAGTGCAGATCAAACCAAAACATTTGGAAGTCCATTACTCGAAAAGCATGTTAAAGCTGATAGAGAACAAATAAATTAAAATGAGAATAACCTGCATGCAATGTTGTAAAACAGAAGAGACAATTTGAATAGCCTATAATGACTGAAAATTTCAATCACAGCTCACACTTCACCACAGAACTACTCAACCAAAAGCAAAATGAAAGATACAACGCAAACGCCAAAAGCGATGAGAACTCAGGATGGACTGACTTGGCACAAACACTAGCAAAAACAGCGGTTGGGTTAAACAAGTTGTTGGGTACCATAACAACATCTTTCTCTTTCTCGTTTACGAATAGTATAAGCACATGAATGAAACACAATCAGGTAGAATTACAGCTACATGACCATCTTGAACAAAAAAAGATGAAACAAAGCGTAATTTGGAAAGATGGATGAAGGGGTGTTCACCGCTCAATTGCCACTGAGCTAGCTTCAGCAGCCTAGTTTGCTGGTAAAACACTGTCACACAAAGGAAGACCCTTCTTAAAGAGACCTAACGAAGGTTTAAGAAAATTGTAAGTTTTTTTGCACACATTTTCAATGCTTCGAAATGTTGGCTAGTACTTTCCATTTTTTTTATTGACGAAGATGGACATTTGAAATCTAAGCTATATGACAAGCGTGATGATTTTAATTTCCCCATTGTGAACTTTCCCTTTCTTAGCAGCAATATACCTACCTCTCCAGCCTATGGAGTGTACATTTCACAGTTGATTCGTTACTATCGAGCTTGTAGTTTGTACAGTGATTTTTTGAACAGAGCAAAAACACTGTCTAAAAGCTGCTTTGTCAGGGATTTGTTCAACCTTTGTTAATTTCATCCCTCAAGAAATTCTATGGCCGTCACCATAGCATCATTGGAAGATATGACGTGTCAGTATCCCAAATGAAAGTGGACATTTTCAGCTAGATTCACGTCTTCCCGGATTTGACTACCGACTTTGACATTTTCCCGGATTGAATCAC
>MJUU01026882.1:14183-25231 GCA_002080025.1 Modiolus philippinarum | reverse complement strand
TTCTGGTTCTGTGCTTTGTGTCTGTCTGGCGTCATTGTTTTTGTGTCTAACGTCATTGTTTTCTGTGTTCTCGTTTTTGCCCTGTCTTTGGACTTCGATTTTTGTAAATTTCACCCCTTTGTTCCTTCGGTATTCTACTGCCGTTGTTCCATTTATGGAAAAGGTATAAAATGATAGACTTTTGTATAAGCTTTACAAACAATCCACTTAAATCACAATGCCAAATGCTTTTTAAAAGCATTTAAACTTAACCCTGACAGAACAAAATATTGAAAAACTTTAACGATTTTTTTTTGTGAATTGTCTATTTTCAGTGGTTTTCAAAACTCCGTATAATTTCATTTCCCAAAATTGACAATTGTGTTTTTTTGCATATAAATAATTAAAACGCACAACATGTGTGCTTTATATATCAATTATGCATACACTATATGGTATTTTAACACCCATTTGTAGAAATAAACTCATGTTTAGTCCAATTTTGGTGAAATAAATTTCACAATTTCACAATTTCCAAAATCACAGTTCAATTTGAAGTAGAGTGTATATCTGAAAATCATACCTACCTATATATTGGCCATACTAGTATTTATAGAATTGTTAAGTATGATTCAAAATACTGAAATTGTTACCGCTGCGCAACAAAAATCCATGGCAAAATTGTCGTATCCGCAATTTCAATCAACATGATGACACCTACCTACCCTGCAATTGTGAAGAACATTCGAATACTAGTATTAGAGTTAGTAAAAGGTTAATAAATAGTTATTTTTTCATCTTATATTTTGAAAATCTAAATGGCACCAGGGTGCACAAGCCGAGTTGCAACATTATGTGACCAAGTTAACATGCAGACCCAAATATATCTAAAATTGTCTTTTTTCTTTCCTACATAATATCCAAAATTCTAAGAATTCAAAAGGTCAAGTTTCGTGTCTTGACACATTTCAATATATACATCACTGCGACCTCAACTTTGAACTGATTACAATTTAAAATATCTGGCAGCAAAGGAAAAACTAAAATTTCATCGAAAAACCAAATATACTTGAAAATTCAACTATTTTCAGTCACCATGACCTTTACCTTTGACCTACTTTTTCGAAAATTTATACCGTAACGTTTCTGATTCTTTTTTTTTTGTCTTGGTTTGAATTGAATTGGATGTAAATTTTTGAGTTATCACCAAGAAAACAAATTGTATTTAAATTTTCAGTTTATTTTCAATCATTGTGACCTTGACCTTTGGCCCTCTTTCCCCAAAAAACAATAGGGTTCTTTCCGTAATGGTATCCCAAAATATGTGCAAGCTTGATTTGAATAAAATCTAAACTTTTTTAATTCATCTTCGGAAAACTACATTTTTCTTAAAGTTTAAATCTATTTTCATTCACTGTGACCTTGACATTTGACATACTTGATATAAAATCAATAAGATTCTTCCCCTCCTAATATCCAACAATATATCCCGAGTTTTTCACACGTTTGTAAACGGCCGTTTGAGAAATTGTTTTGACTGCAATTGTCCGTCATTTGTTCAGGTTATACACAGGGAAATGACAGGATGTAAATTTAAGGAAAAAGGGAATGTTACTTTTTGAAAGTTTGATTTTCCATTCTTAAGAAAACAAATTTATCAGGGAAAATTAATCACTGGCTACCACAATCATTGTTACTCCATAACAGCAAACAGCTGCTGTTGCAAAAAGTAAAAGATATCAAAGAAGAAAATAAACGTATTTTAAGCAATTTTCTATCTAACGGCTATAGTAACTGTCTAATTATATCTAAGAATATTAAGCCACAAAGAAAAAAATATTAATAGTGATTAGTAAATAAGAATAAATTCAGCCATGAGGAATGAAATGTGCACTTGAAGCTAAATTTGTCATTCAAACAATACATATTTCAGACTTGATCAATTTGAAGATTACAGTTTTTATCCCTACATACCGGAAAAAAAATCCAAAACCTTTGATAAATTTGATAATTTGTAAAAAATATAAAAAAATTATACACAGAAACGGAAAAAAGAGTGAAAAACAAAAACATTAACTACTTCGTCTTTTTAATACATAAGTTGTCGAAATGCGCATATGCAGAAAGTAAATTCACAGTGACCTCGGTATTTAGTTATTTAATACACTATTTCAAAACCTTCGTCATAAAAAAAGAAAGCAGTTACTAAAAAGTTATAAAAAAAGAGTTCGGATTATCTGCTTTTGACAGATTACGTCGATACCAAAGATACTTTTAATTAGTTTCTGCAAATGACCATTTCGACAATTATGTCTCTTCGGTGAAGATCAAATAAAACTGAAAGAAAAATAAACCGAGAGAACAATAATATGGAAATAAAAACCAAAAATATTATTAAAATGAGAATAATCTGCATGCAATGATGGGATAGGAGTAAAACAGAAGAGACAATTGGAAACGCTTATAATGAATGAAAATTTCAATCACAGCTCGCACTCCACCACAGAACTACACAACCAAAAGCAAAATGAAAGATAAAAGACAAACGCCAACGATAAGAACTCGGGATGGACTGACTTGGTACAAGCACAAGCAAAAACCAGCGGTTGGATTTAACCAGTTATTGGGTACCATAACAATATCTTTCTCGTTTCCGAATAGTATAAGCATACGAAAAAAAACAATCAGGTAGAATTACAACTGCACAACCATCTTGAACAAACTAAGTTGAGCCAAAACTTAATTTGGAAAGATGGGTGAAGGAGTGTTTACCGCTAAAGTGCCAGCTAGCTTCAGGAGCCTAGTCTGCTGGTAAAACAGTGTCACACCACTGAAGACCCTTCTTAGACAGATCTAACGAAGTTTTAGAAAACCTTTTGTTTTTTTTTGCAGAAACTTCGAAGTGCTGACTAGTACCTTCCATATATGAAAAAGGTATAAAATGATAGACTTTTGTATAAGTTTTACAAACGATCCACTTAAGTATAATCACCTTGCTCAATGCTTTCAAAGAGCAATTCAACTTAACCCTAACAAAACGAAATATTGACAAACCTTAACGATTTTTTTATGTTCAATGGTAGAACTCAAAATAATCTCATTCCCCAGGAACTGACAATTGTTTTTGTCTTTCATAATGTTTTCAACAAACAACGTGCAGAGCTAAATACACAAATCTTTAAATATTTCCGTTTTCGCCTCGGTTTTTATATGGGTTCACACTGCTAGTGCTTTGGTTTTGTTGCGTTTTTGTTTGTTTGTTATGTCTTTGTCATACTGTCTCAATTCGTGTAGCTGTGAATTGCCGTGATTTTGGATTTATGATTTTAGAATTCCCCCTTTCCTCGTTCTTGCTTCGGTATTCGTTTGCCGATGTATTTTACATACTATTATTCATTGATGGATACTGTTGACTCATGTAAAGGCAAGTATGAAATCGGAGTTCATTATATCTGATTTACAACAAACATAAATTATAGCTATTTTAATCATAATCTATAAAACCTACTAATCCCCAACAAATTCTGGGAAAAATTTTGTCTATTTTTGCATAAATTTTGTTTATTTTTGCCTGTAAATGATTAAAATTTAAGATATTTGTATTGCATAAAACAGTATACGGAAGTTACTGTGAATTTCGATTCTGCATATGCGCATTTCGACAACCAAAACATTAGCAAATCCATAAACCGAAATATGTGTAAAAGTTGGTAGGGAAGACATTACCATTAATATCCAAAAAAGAAAAGCCAAAATCAGCTAAGGACAGAGCTATGCAGGAAGGAGATAATCCTTAGTTTAAAATTTTCTTGAATTTGCATATATCATTATATGGATACATTATATCATCATATTGAATTTTAACACCCATTTGTAGAGACAAGCTCAATGTTTAATCCAATAAATATTTACATAAATTTCAGAATTACAATTTCCAAAATCACAGTTCAATTGTAATTGACGTACCAAACATAGAGTGTTTCTTATCTTAAAATTGTCCCCATCTATATACTAACCATTTCTATGGAGTTGTATAGTATGATTCGAAATGTCGAAATTGTCACCACTGAAGAACAAAACTTCATGGAAAAATAGCCGTCTCCGTGACTATTTTTTCATTCAAATAAGAAATTTCAATATAATTTGCAAGTAACAAAATAACCGTTACAAAATTACCAACTATCTGACTAGGATAAAATTAATCAACATGAAAAAAGAAAAGAAAAAAACAAAAGATGTTATTAAAGCATAGTTATATCTACCTATCCTAAATTTTTATTTTTCATGAAATTCCTCAATTTTAATTTTTTTACTTGTATTTCAAAATATGCTTTAAGTTTCAATTGCACAAAATGTTCAGTTAATCGAGGTCTACAATACCATAACACATATGTTAACTCCAACTGCAATTAATTTTAATGAGCTGTATGTCCATTTCAGAAATTAATTCCTCATCAGCAGCACTAGAACCCAAACATAGGAAATCCACGATTTCAAACCATACTAAAAAATGCACAAACCAAACGAAATCTGAATAAATATGGCTAAGGACAAAACAACGATGGAAGGCGTTAAACCTTAGTTTTAGAATTAGCACAAATTTAGATAATAGTTATAAGTCTGACAGGTTCGAATCTCATCCAAGATGGTTGCCATTAGAGGAACATAGTTTAACAATGGACCTTATAGGAAATGTATTGAAAGATCTTCTTCGCTGAAGTCGCTTGAACAATTTTTGATGAAATTTGCAAATCATTGTCCTAGGATGGTCTCCTTCAACGTTTTAGATTTTTATGTTCATACCTTATTAAAGGTAGCCGCCAGTAGGGAACACGGTCTATGGGAAATGCATTAAAAGACCCCTAGACCTGCTTGAACAATTTAATCAAATATAGACTAAATAATCACGAGATGGTCCCCTTCAAAGTTTATTACCAGTAATTTGTGTTCATACCTCATCCAAGATTGCTGCCTGCAGGGAAACATTTACCAATGAACGCTATAGGAAATGCATTTTTGCATTCAGTAGAAATTGGGGGGGGGGTTCTGTTTGGTAGAATAGTAACAAATTAATCCAAAAACATTAATCGACAAATCAGTGGAAGTATAGCTGCGTAGAATTACAACTGAACTTCGACTTTTACCAAGGTAAGCCTCATTTAGTTGATTAATTCTACTACGTCATACCACTTCCGGGAATCAGACGAGACTTCAAAGAGCACAATCCCTGAGAAAGACAAATACAATAAAACCTCTGAATGAAAAATTAATCCCTCCTATATACAAAAATGTACAACAAAAAACTAAGATTTAAGAACAGCATTATTAAATCTACTTCCATCATCTGTTTCAATAGGCTTCTGATAAAACTTTGCAAAGGTCTTAGAATTTGTCCATCCTGCTCTAAGTCTTATCTTATCTACTGAAATCAAGTTCTTGTAAGCTTTAGAAGTGGAAGCTGATCTGATACTGTGAGCTGAATAAATGTTCATATCTATACCACTACGGCACTACGTCTCTCGTGAAACAGGTCCATAGCTATTCACATAACTAATAAATAACTTAGTTGAATTAGTACGAAATTAAGCTGTTCAAGATAAATACTCCTTTAATACAAAAACAACACAAAGCCTCCTATCTTGAGGGTAAGCAGAAAGTTCCAAAAATTCTGGATAAAACCATGTCTACTCTGTTTCAGTAGATCAGTGTAATAAAGAAAACAACTCTTATTACCTCTTACTAAATTGTTCAAACCAAATAAATGTAGAGTTTGTACCCTACATGCTGAAGACAAAGCAATTAACATCACTAACTTAAGCGTCAAATCTTTCAAGGATAAACACTTTACAGGTGAAAATGTTCTAAGAAAACACAAAACCTTAGAAACATCCCATGTTTTGCAATATCTAACTTCTGTTGGTCTTGAATTAAAAATTCCTTTCAAAAATCTGATGAAAGCAACATTAGAGCCCACTGCAAGCCCGTTAAAAGTCACACCAATAGCTGATAAAGCAGATCTGCCACAATTAATAGAACTATAACTTGAACTTGAACCAAGTTCAAATAACTGTGTCAAGAAATCTAAAACAGAACTAATAACTCAATACCGAGTTACTTAAAGATGGCTGAACTGAATAAATCTGTCCTTTATCACAAAAAAACAAGCCATCGTTTGATAAATGAAGCACACTGTTTCTTTGTATTCTGTCGCCAAGATGCCATGATAATTTTGGAAGTCTTTCTTGAAATTCCTTCCTTTTGAAAGTTTTTTCCGGACAATCGACATGCAACTAGTCGTAACTGTTTGTGAAGTGAATGTCCCTTCCTGGAATCCTTGGTAAATTTGATTGCAAGGTAAAACTACTGGATAATCTACTAACAGTTCAAAAACAAGGGGATACCAAATCTGCATTGGCCATAACGGTAGTATTATCAGGGCCTCCACTTGATCCTTCTCTATCTTCTGTACACATCTACTAATAAGAGAAAAAGGAGGAAATATATAATAAAACAACTCAGTCCAAGTAAAACTAAAGGCATGAACAAATTCCGCATCTGGATCAGGTTTCCATGAGGGAAACCTTTGTAACTGAGTGTTCAACCTAGTTGCAAATAAATCAAAATCTGAAGTACCCCATAAATCTGTTTATATATAAGAAAAAAAAATGAAAACAGAAGCTGCCAACATCCACTCACACTCAATGTTATCATCAAATTTTCTAGATTCAATATCAGCTATATTAAATTTTCTTGGAATATGCACTACTGAAATTCATATATTGCTACTAATGCAAAAATTCAAGATATTCTTAGCTATTTCATTCATTTGAGCAGACTTGATGCCACCAATATTGTTGACATAGACTATTGGACTTGAATTGTCCGAGAAAACTTTGAGGTGTAAAATCTTAACTGCATAGAAAATAGCCAGCAATTCTGGAACATTTATCTGAAAACCTTGCTCTGTTTCATTCCAATGGCCCTATACTTTTAGAAGTATTACAGACAAAATTTTAATATCTGGATTACCATGATCAATGACTCTCTTTTGACTATACAAATTAGCCTGCCACCACCTTAGATCAACCTTCATATCATCAGTTATGTCCATTTCGACAATGAAGTGGACCAAAGTCCTCCACTGAAAAGATGGACACAAATAAACATATCCTTCTAGATACAAGTCTAATTGTAGCTTTGTCTTTTTCAATAATTTACAACATTCTTCTAATATCAAAGAAATCTTTTCAACTGGCAGTTACTACCATCTTTTCTGAATCTACACTATTTCAAAGAAATACAATTTTCTTGGTAGGCTTAAAAACTGATTTTTTGTCATTAAAAACAAAGCCCAAGCTACTTAATAATTCAAAAGTATCTGATGCATTTCTTACACAATCATTCTCAGAATCTCCTATTAAAAGGGAGTCATCAATATAACATACAGCTCATTAAAATTATTGCAGTTGGAGTTAACATATGTGTTATGGTCTCATGTTCATTTACTCCATATCCTTTCGTAAAATATACATTTTTATTTCCAAACTGTCGTAAAGTTGAAAAAAAAAACTGTTTCATCAGTCTGTAAATAATCTTGGAGCAGACAACAGCCCAAAAGGCAAACAAGTATACTGAAAAATCATATTTTTCCATGTGAATCTCATAAATTTGTGATCTTCATCTGCCACTGGTACAGTATGATAAGCATGACGCAAATCTATTGAACTAAAATAACAATTGGGTCTTACTAATTTAAGAGCCATTTTAAAAAGAGTCCATTTTAAAATGATGTGGCTCAATATATTTGTTTAACTCTTTTAAGTTCAAAATCATTCGACGTTCACTTGTATTCTTTTTTGGAACAGTAAATACAATAGAAATAAATTGACCATTTTCACTGATTGCTTCCTTAATTGCATTAATATCTAGAAGATTAGCTTTTTCATTCCCGATAACCTTCTCCCGAGTCTTGTCAAAAATATTCTGAAAAGGAATCTTCTGTTGAACAGGTTTAATATTATCAATAAATTCTTAGTGACAGTGTTCAACCGTATCTTAAATAAATGGGTCTGAAGTAATTTTTTTCCAAGTATAAAAATTTTTCAGTCTACCTTCACAAATTTTTTTCCTTTTGTCAATCAAGATAGGCGGGTAACTCACATACCTTCGAACATTCTATTTTCTCTGAAAACTTTGGAAATTCTGGAAGTTTTTTGGTGCCATGCTGCTACCAGGAATAGACTGAGGTTGTACATTTTGACCACCTGTTACAGTAGATGGGGCCTGTCCTCTACCACGGCCACCACGAAAACCTCTACAGTGGCTAAAACCATGGCCACCTCTTGAGTGAGGAGAACGACAACCTGCCTTGTATCTACTGGGTACCAAAATTACATTAATGCCCTTACAAACAGAGATACATTCCTGGGCCTGCCAAATGCACAACAAAACCCCTTTACTGCAGTCAAAGATGGCCTCAAGATATATAGTGATAAAGTATACTCAACAAGTGAAGTGAATCAGATGTGGATTCTCAAAAACTCAAAAGACTTATTAGAATATCTATCTTCAACTGAACTCACCCACTGCAACAGTGTCAAAACATTTAATTTTTCTACTCTCTATACTACTCTTCCACATGATAAACTAAAGTCAGTACTCCGGGATTTAATACACCAGTCTTTCTGTACTAAAAAGGATGAAAGAAGATATTCATATTTAGTGATAGGTAAAGATGGGCCTATTTTGTTAAACATCAGACTGATTCACACAAAAAAAAATACACAGGAAGATGTCATCGCAATGCTGGAATTTTTTATTGATAACATATTTGTAGAATTTGGTGGGCAAGTTTTCCAGCAGACTATAGGGATACCTATAGGGACTAATTGTGCGCCACTTTTAGAAGATTTGTTTTTTATTCGTATGAAGAAAGTTTCATACAAGGGCTAGTTCAGAAAAAAAGACAATAAGATAGCCAAATCCTTTAATTTCAGTTTCCGTTATATAGATGATTTTCTTTCATTAAACAAGCCTCAATTAAAGGATAATCTTCATCTTATATACCCAAATGAACTCGAAATCAAAGAGACCACTGATACACCATCAACAGCATCATACATGGACCTATACCTCTACATTCACAACTCTGGACGTCTGAAAACAAAACTTTACAAGCGTGATGATTACGACTTTCCAATAGTGAACTTCCCGTTTTTGAGCAGTAATATTCCCACATCTCCGGCATATGGCGTGTACATTTCACAACTCAATCGCTATTTCAATACCTGTAGTTTGTACAGCGATTTTGTCAACAGAGCGAAATAACTGTCCCAAAAACTTGTACATCAAGGGTACGTTCAGTCACTGTTACAATTGTCACTAGAGAAGTTTTGGGGTCGTCACCACGATTTGACAGACCGTTACAATGTTTCTATTTCACAAATGAGAACAGATATCTTTGGGTAGATCCAGAGTTTGTTACCGGACTGACTAACACCGACTGTGACAAAACCGGACTTTTCAGTGGCAGTGTGACGGGTGCCACGCGTTGAGCAGATCATGCTTACCCTTCCGGAGCACCTGATGATACCTCAGTTTTTATAGGGGTTCACACTGCTAGTGCTTTAGTTGTGTGGCGTTCTTGTTCATTTTTGTTTGTTTTGTCTTTGTCATACTGTCTCAATTCGTGTTGGATGTGGATTGCCGTAATTTTTGGATTTATGATTATAGAATTCCCCCTTTCCTCGTTCTTGCTTCGGTATTCGTTTTCCGATGTACTTGATATACCAAGTCCTCTTACAAAGGAGCCTCCTCGACCAAAACCACGACCACCTCTTGCATTCAATTACCTTCCAAGTTTATTTATGTCTTGGATTTCTTTAGATTTCTGATGTATATCATCACCATAAAGCATGTCAGTAAAAGGAATAGATGGTGAAAATAAGTGGTGGTACTCTGATATTCCTTTGTAAGCTTATTATATTTTGCTAACAATCCAAGTGACTCTAAACTAGTATCAAAACAGTACTACATATCTTTTGAGTTCTGATCATCTCAACAATTTTAATCTTGCTCAATTTATCTAGCACTTTAGTTATACAACAGGCAGCCTTAATAATAGTCTCTTGGTGCTGTCGAATAACAATGTCAAACGATCTTGTTTGTGGGCATAAGAGATCCCATACTAATTGATTAACTCTTGTTCTCGTCAGTGAGGTACAATTTCAGGTATGCTTACACTTTTCATAAGGCTCTGATATTTCTCCTCGGAAATACCCTCTCGAAAATTAGCCAGGTCCTCGTTAACCTTTTCATCAACATTGTCTTTAACTTTATATTCCTGGGCTATAACCTTAAAAGCATTACAAATATCTGGTTCTACAACAACATTACCAGAATCACTTTCATTTACATTGTCAGTTCTTTGTCTCTTAGCTGGTGGCTCAAGACAAGCTTCAGTATTGCCTACTGATTCTACATTATCCATACTACTTTGATTATTGTTATATCACAATCAATACTTTGCTCAATTACATTGTTTCCATAGCCAGTCTCATCAAAGTGCAGTTCATGCACCATGTCTTGTAAGGAGCTAATGTTATTTGTTTTCGAAGTTTGCTCATTTTGAATGCTTACTAACAAATTCATTGTATCAGAATATGACGGTTCTCGACTTTGACTATGTGTTTTGACGCACTGGTCACACCAGTCGTCGATTTGGAACAACCCGGGCTAGGAGCAACTGTCGTACCCTTTTCTGAGGTCATAAGTCTCAACAGATCTATCATCTGATGTTTTACCATTCTTTGTGCATTTTTTAGCATCACTCGTGCTTTTCTTACTCTTGCCGTTCTTATTAGACAGCATGACATCCTTCATTTTCCTTACATTTTCTATTACCGTTCAACGGTCGTGCAAGTATCACAAACTGGTCGTAAGGCAAAGCTAACAACCGAAAAAAAGTAAACAAAAATCAAAAAGCTTAGCGTTCGTAAAGTAAGTGAGAACCGAACCGTCAATCAAAAGAACGAACAATCCATGGACAATGGCAACATCGGACACACTAA
>MJUU01026882.1:921-14087 GCA_002080025.1 Modiolus philippinarum | reverse complement strand
AAAAACAAACTTTAGTTGCAGAGGGAAAGATCTGTTGTCATCTGGGAAACAGATATCCCATAGCGATCCACAAGATCGTGATGTCGCGTGAAGTCACACGTACTTCACAACTACAAATAACTACTTGTAGTTACGAACAAATAAATTTAATGAAATATGAAAGTACAAAGATGGATCACGTTCATCCTGTTCAAGAAAAAGCAACGCACTGACGGTACACATGCGCAACGTTCATCTCATTTGATTCCCGGAAGTGGTATGACGAATTAGAATCCAAATTAACAGTAACTTCGGTATAATGTTATTTATTACCACATGGCCGATGCCTCTGCTGTTGGACTGTCAGTTCCCGAGGGTATTAACCAACCCAGTAGCCAGCGCTTCGGTGCTGGCATGAAAACCGGTTTTATCTGGAAATTTGCAATATCTAAATTTAATAAAATTTTGTTCAAAACTAAGGAGTATCTCCCTCTTGCATAGCTCTATCCTAGCCGATTTCTGCTTTTCTATTTAGATCTTATTGGTAATGTGTTCTCTATCAGTCTCTACATATATTCCGGTATATAGATTTCCAATATTTTGATTTTATCTGCACTGAAGAGACATAATTTGTCGAAACGCGAATATGCAGAATCCAAATTAACAGCAACTTCGGTATTATATTATTCAATCTAATTAGAATTTACTCTACGGAATTACATGCAATTAGTGCCAAGCTCCTTTGTCTATTTCATTTCGTTCGACGGGATGAATATAAACAACATTATAGTTTCCCGTTTTTCATTTTTTTTCCGAAACATTGAATGTAAACAAGGTGCAATAATTAAGTCATCAGTATTGCCAACCACAAAAAATACACATTTCATAGATCAATTTGTACTTTTGCTAGTCATAAGATTAAATGTACAAAATGTGATATAGAAATCCGAAACAGGGAAGATAATCTGTCACCCTTAAATGACATTCGTGACCTACAATAACCCCTTCTACGGCAATACACATTACCAAACATACTATGAATAATATACGGGTAGAACATCTTTTATGAAGTAATCATAACACACGTGATTCTCCCTTCTGTATATAAAGCTTTTATTAGTGTTTGGAAATATCTGCCGTTTGTTGGGAATATCAGAACTTCAGGTATTGTTTTGTTTTTTTTAATGAGTATTCCCTTTTTAACATTTTAATGTAGCTATAAATATATATTTAAATATATTAAATTTTCAAAATATCTAAATGTTGCATCTTGGTATAACGTTATTTCACAAATTTGTTTTTTTTTCAATACTGCAAAAAAAAAAAATGTCCCCTGATGACTGACGTAGTTGGATTCGCACATACTGCCAAATACATCATGTTCGTGCATCTGTAAAGTGAAATAGAAAAATAAAATAAAAATAAATAAAAAAGAAAGAAAGCGAGAGTGTTATATAAAATATACATTTGTCGTCACGCACATTTGTAAGAAAAATAACGCGTATTTTTTTTACGTTATGTTGTTGATTTCCCATTTCATTTTTTTCTTGCATTAGTTTATTTACTGTACAGAAACTTCTTACATCAGTATAATGAGCATCAGTGATTATAAAAAATTTATTGTACAAATCTTCAATTTCAACTTTGAATAGAATGGTCACCATGAAGGTAGTTTTAGCTCTTGCTGTAGTAGTAGCAATTGCTGAAGCCGGTGGATACGGTAAAGGTAAAGGATATGGTGGTCACCGAGGCGGCTATGGCGGTGGCTATAGAATGGGATACGGTGGTGGCTATGGTAAGGGATACGGTGGTGGCTATGGAAAGGGATACGGAGGTGGATACGGTGGTGGCTATGGAAAGGGATACGGAGGTGGATACGGAGGTGGATATGGAGGTGGATACGGTGGCGGATACGGAGGTAGTTGAGTTGAATACTTATTAATCTTTAAACGAAATTTAAACTCACTCCGAAAATAGGGTCGTCTTCCCTAGCGGTTTGATCAGTAAAAGCAGTACAATTTGCGACACTTTACATTACATTAGACATACATTGGCATTGAGATATTTTGTCTTAGCTATTATACTTGACTTAGCGCTCTACAATAAATCCTTTTTCGCTTTGCCCCTTCGTACAATTGCGAATCAAATTCTACTTGTCCGAATGACAATTTACTTGTTCGACATCTGTTTTGGAAAATAATAACCAAGTAAAATGGATGTAAAAAAAGGGAAGAATATGTTTTCATAGTACATGATAGTCGTTCACCAATACAGTTTTACTTTAATCAGATCGGGCTATATCATTACTTTTAAAGGGGGGCTCTAAAAGTTTGATTATTGTTCTTCGTCATGAAAAAAGTGATTGCATAGTGAAAGACCTCTTACACGATTAGTCCTTCTGTAATGCATAGTGAAAGACCTCTTACACAGTTGTTCCATCTGCAATGCATGGTGAAAGACCTCTTAAACAGTTGGTTCTTCTGTAATGCACAGTGAAAGACCACTTACACAGTTGGTCCTTCTGTAACTAAAAACTAGAAAAACTGTGATCAAAGCTCACTAATATATACCCCCGCTATCCTCCAAAAAGATCAAATCAAAATTTTAAATAGGTGGTGCACAAGTTTAGGAGGAGTTGTCGCCACAAAGTGTGTACCCCTATGGCACACGGAATAACGGACGAACACCACTATATACCGCCACTAAAGCGGGGGTATAATAATACAAAGGAACACATGTAAATGCATAACTCATCAAATGAATAACAAAATACCCATGTTACTGTTAATTTTGTTTCTGCATTCGCGCATTTCGACAACTTATGTCTCATCAGTGCAGATCAAATCAAAACATTTGGGAATCCACATACCAAAATATAAGTAAAAGCTAACAGAGAACAAGTTAACAGAGGATCTAAATAGAAAAGTCCAAATCAGTTAAGGACAGAGTTCAGCAGGAGGGGGATACTCCTTAGTTTTGAACACAATTTTGTTAATTATACATTGCAAGTTTCCAAATAAAATCGGTTTTCGGGCAAGCACAGAAGAACTGGCTACTTGGCTGGTGAATACCCTCGGACTGACAGGATATGAGATCAATTTAAATTGGACAAAAATGCGTGTCTTACCAGTAGAAATACATGTAGGTAAGTGGGTGTACATGAACAATTGGTCGACCTCACTGACCATAAAATTTGATACTCAGCAAGATAGATGGAAGAATTTTGTCCTCATCAAACAAGAATCTCAAATTAGTTTTATTATTTTGTTACACAATCAACCTCCGTGATTGTGCGGGATGTGTAATAGACAATCAGTTATTTTGGACTGCATGTAAAACTATCAATCCGTTGTAGAGTACATTAGGTAAACGGTAAATAAACCTTGCAACAAGACATTTATGTGGCAAGTTGTAGGACAATGATTAAGCTCCTGCTCTGCTGTATCCCTCTCCTTTAAAGGCAGTATAACGACTTTCCTGTACTCTAAATAACAAGTAGACGGGGAAAATGAGATTTTACCGTTTAATAAGTGTTGCATTGAAGGAAATCATGCTGACAGAACGTCTACCATCAAATTATTGCCTATGTGGGCCATCCCCAACCATACATGACCACTTCTGACGAGTAATATTAAATAGTTTCATACCTCAACTCATTATGGCACCAAATATCACAAACATGACATATCTTGAAACAATGTATTCTCTGCAGTATATCAATGAAGAAATTAAAACAGATTTTTTCGTATGAAAATCTAAAATAATCATTATTTTTTTCCTCAGCAAAATGTTGTTATATAAATGTTTTTACATTTAGGCGGATACGGCGGAGGTTACGCAAGCTACGGTGGTAGCTATGGGGGAATGAGCTACAGCATGCCATATTCTGGCTCTTACCTCGGATCCAGCTCTTATTTAAATACTGGAGCTTCATACTACCCAACTTACAGCTCTTCACTGGCTAGCTCAAGCTACTACCCTACATATCAAACCGGAGGTTATCCAAGTTACGCAGGAGGTTACATGTCTGGTGGTTCCCTGCCAGTCTATAGTTCCGGTACATACATGGCCAACTCTTACTATCCCGGCAGCACCATCGTGGGTTAAGTACTTCAGGTAAGTTTTTTTTGCTAATCAAAAGTCAAATAATCCATATATATTAATAAAAGTACAAACAACAAAACAAAAGGTCTCTTATAATCTTATTAACGGGATAACAAACTAACTTGAAATAAATGCTTGTGAATTTGAACAGAATTTTTAAGCAAAATGAAACATGATCTTGATTTGAAATGGTTGTTTATGTTATAAATATATTGGGAAAATACCAAAAATGTCCGTCAATGTATTGCGAAATATTTACTTATTCAATTTTCTAACCATTTCAGATAACAGACATTAGAAGTTAAGACATCTACTCCAAGGAATGTTTTTACATCCTCTCGTACACAACAAAATTTTATTTCCTGTTGACAGTTTTACATAAAATAAAAATTTCCATAAACCGCGTTTGTCATTTTGTTTTTCGCTGATTGTGACTGTTCCTCTCATTTACAGTGGTGTGGAATTTTGATATGTTGTTTGTTTTAAAATGACCAGGGTGATCAATATTTTAATTGCTGTACAAAATTTAGAACTTTTCTACAAACAGGAAATAACAGTATCGGACTATCGTATTGTGATTTATCATATATAAATAATTCCGATCGATTTTTGTCATCATATTTTGTTTATCAAGTGTTGTATAGTCACTTTTAACTTCCCCTTAAACTTATCTTGATTGTAAGTTCAACATTCTTTAGGTCTAAATGTTTATCCACGAAGCCCCGCTTAGAACAAAACAACTTGCTGTCTTTGTTACTGTTTAATATTGTAGATGTTTTTGGCTGTAGAAGACACCGCGAAAACAGGTACATACATTCCAAAATTATTCAAACATTTCATTTAACCTGAAATAAATTTGGCTGCATAATGCCCACCATACTAGCATAATGAAGTAAAACATAAATTGACCACGGTTGTCAAGAGCCGAAGTCCATGAGACAAAAATACAAATTAAGTGGATACCATCGGAAAGATTGTCGCGCAATTGTCCTGATTTGGTAATGGTATGTCAAAAGAAATGGTGGGTTGAACCGGTTTTATGGCATGGCAAACCCCCTTTCCATTGCGGTAGTGTCCGGTAGCAACTCAACAGCATTTGCTATTGAATGGCCATTAACAGTTAAAAGAAATGATCATCCCAGTACTAAGTAAAAAACAATCTCAAATCAGAGTTCGTACCGAAACTTCAAATATTTCCACTAGGGACTGATATCTATTAAAGAACTTTTTCGTATGATCGTATTTGAAGCCTTTATTAATAAGACGGTCACGAAGATAACTATATCTAATGAGAAAGTCTGTATAATTGGTGCTAGCTCTCGCGTAACAAATCAACTGTGAAACATACTCTCCGTAAGCAGAAGCTGGAATATTACTTTCCGTGTCAAGAAAACTGGTAATCTTAAAATTGAAATAAAAATTTTTGTCGTAAATTTAAGTACCGAAATGACCATTTTCGTCAAATTCGGGATGCAAATCCAAACATGTAAATCTAGCGGTTTTTGTCGTTTCCTTGAACCCTAGTACTGGCGGATATATTAATCAACGGCAGTAAAATACCGACGGAACAAGGGAAGCAATTACCACAAAAATCAAAGTCCAAAGACATGGCAAAAAAAAAAACGGCAACAGAGTAAAACAAAGACAAAACAAGAACGTTAGACCGCTACAATGCAACAATGTTAATGTGATCCATTTAGCAAAAGATGCGTTATTGGTGGAAAGAAGTGCATCAATATATCTACAAGTGAGATGGAAGGATCTAGCATCCTTTATTTTATGATCTAGAACTTCAATCTCGTAAGAATTTAAAAGTAGAGGAGCACAATTAGTGCCCATTTGTATGTCAACTTGCTGTTGATAAATAGCAAGACTGCAAAGTCCGTTATCACTGAGTGATCGTATTGGTATGACTCTAACATCTGATGAAAATAGTGTTCCTTACAGTTTTACAAGGACTATTGTGATTGTCGGCGTCGGACATTAATCCACGTAATTTATTGTTGACGAGGAAGTTCCATAATTGAAATAAAATAAAATTTTGTTTTCATGACAGTATACAACACAGGATAGTAAACAATATCAAATCAACTTTTTGTATTGCTCAAAAACTGTATCCAAAGGCCATCGAAATACATATGACTCGCAGCCTATTACCTGCGAATTTATTAGTCAATATTTTTAAACAGAATTGGTAGTTAAGTTCCAATACGTAACAAACAGGAGAAGTAATTAACAAATCATAACATCATTTTTAGTTCGCCTCAACTTCGTTGAAGTGGAATATTGGAGGACCACCGGCGTCCGCGTCTGCAGTTAGGTATATATCTTGGTTACTATGAAGGGTATGATCATCAAACTTTGCATACAGATGCATCTTGGGCTATCTCACAGCCTCCAAGAAAATTAGGTCTCTTTGACCTATATTTCAGCTTGAACAACTTGCATTCAAGTTTGCGTCCGAGTTCAGATCTCAGTCACTTTACATGTTAGGATCATGTAACCTTGAAAATGCATATATTTCTGATGGTATGTCAGCATCCAGGCAAAACAAGGTCACTTTGACCTTTATTTTTCGCTTGAACGATTAACATTCAAGTTTACATCCGAGTTCAGATCTCAGTCACTGTACATGTTAGGATCATGTAGACTTGCATATGCAAGATTCGCAATTTCCAAGCAGCAATAAACCAAGGACAACAAATTCGATGCCTGCATCATTTGCAGCCTCAAAATCTACCTAGAAATCAGTTTTGTTGAAATTAGACAAATTTGAATTTTTTTCGTATTTTGGTTGCTATCTTGGAAATGGCAGCCATTTTGAAATTAATTTTCGTCTGAGTTCCTTTCGCTCATCATATTTAACTTAATATGAACAAATTCTGCAAAGCGGTTCCCGAGACACTGAATCCTCATTTTTTTTAAGATAAAATGGAGGTCATTAATTTTTTTTTTAAAAATACAACATATAACTTCAGATGGTTGTAATATAGTTTTCCAAGTTTTTAATTGTTGGTCCAGTCATTTCAAAATGATTGCTCGGATAAAAAAAACTATTGGATGAAGAATAACTATGGTTTGTAATTTCGAACAACAGCCTATGTCACTCAAGAAAACCAATTCCATGATTTCATTTCGTTTTCCGCCTCAAAATCTATCAAGAAATAAATTTTCATTGAAATCGGACAAAGTTGAAATTTTTACTCATTATGGCTGCCGACATGAAAATGGCAGCCACTTTGAAATTCTTTTCTCTCATCTTATTATACATTTATGCTAAATATGAACAAATTCAAAGCAGTTTCTGAGGTTTGGAATCCTTATTTTTTAAAGTAAATGGCGGCCATCAGATCTTGTAAATCGTGGTCATTTTGAAAATTATAAACATACATCATAAAACTTCAGATGGTGTTTAAACTGGTTGCAAAGTGGAATTCTTTCAAGCCATTTTAAAACAATCACTCGAACAAAAATTAATGGAAGAAGGAAAAGGATATATCAGAAGAAAATGTCACACAACTCCGTCTGGACATAATAAGAAAAATAATAATCATGAGAAACGTAGAATACGACTTCGTTTAAGTGTAATTGTTTCTCAATTACGCTATCTTCACATAATTTGATGGCCGCAAAATGCATTGTAAATTCAACACAAAATAAGTAACAAATATGCAGAACTAAATGAAGTGCTAAAATAGTACTTATGTAAGTTCAGCAGAATGTAATTTATACAACTTCTCACTGCAGTTCTGATAAAGATCAAAATATTTGGTAGATAAAACTAATAACACATGGAGCAGCAAAAAACAAAAAACAAAATATTTGGTGGATAAAACTTATGACACATGGAGCAGCAAAAAAAAAAAAAAAAAAAAAAAAAAAAAAAAAAAAAAAAAAAAAAAAAAAAAAAAAAAAAAAAAAATCAAACAAATACATGAAATACATTGAGAGAAGCAGCAAATGGAATGGGTTATCGCTTTGATGGTTGGTCTTCCTGTTTAAGTCGCCACGAGTTCTTCATCAATAACCAAAAAACTCATGCCTCGAATACCTTAGAGAGAAAATAGAATACTCGGCTTATTAGATAGCTGAGAATTCCATCTGAGAAAAATAAATTACTATTAGTAATTTTTATTGCGATGTTCAGAATATTTTTTTTAAGATTTACGCCCCCTTCTTTTCTAAAATACTACACCCGTACTATAAAAGTACCGAAGTGCACAGTTATACATCAGAATGGTGGGGGTAGACAACAAGGACGGTGGTTATGTCCATTATTTGAGAGATACGGTGCTTTAAAACAGGCATGTTTTGCATATAATTTCCAGTTTGAAACTAAACTTTATTAAATAAATGAGACGTTTACAAAATTACGCATTTTTGATCCTCTACAACTTTTGAAATATTGAGTTCAAGAATATTAGGATATGAGGATTGATTTTGACGAACATTTTTATATAAAACATATCATGCCGCAGGTTGTACACGGATTAACAAGGAAGTGTTTATTTTTACCAACGTCATATAACAACTAATCATCTGTCAATCAGTAAAAGTAGTAAAACATATTGGGAGGAAACGTTATTATCCGCATTTTTCATTCTGTGTATGTAGTAAATTGTGGTTCTTCTAAATTATTGGTCATGCCTCAAGTTTATCAGATACTACTCAACTTCCATTGAGTTTAAATTCAGTTGAGAGTTCTTGTTTTGGTATTGATGGTATCAATGAAAAAAGATAAGAAGAAGAGTTGTCAAATTTATGTTGGACAACATAGATTCCTTTACGGTATGAATAGTACCTGTTCTATATGTTGCAGACAGATGGATCCAGATGATCATGGACAACAGATATAGAACTAGAATCTAAATCAACCGTGCTGCGTACCCCTGTTTATGTTCTTGTTGAATGGAGAGATAATATAAAGTGGCAGAGATTAACACCAAAATTTCCACTTCCAATGACCCTTTTCGAAACTGACAAGTCCATACATGACCATTTTTGATATTTAAGCCAACCATATGCTAGTCAGAAAAATAAATTCTTACCACAGTTGTTTTTATCATCACCTGCAAAGAACAATGGTGTTGAAATTATTAGATAATAAAGACAAAATCAATAAAAAAGAAAATTAGAAACTCAGACATGCACACGCAAAGCAAAAAGGAAAAAAAAAATATTCATCTTCTGAAAAAAAAAATTAAAGGCAATATACGATGGTTCATCTCATGAGTTTACCTGCTGTAATAAATTGTACTATATTTACTAACCATTTCAATACGATACTTCACTCTTCGCGGAAATTTATTTTCTCTTATTTCACCAGAATTTTTTTTATAATATTATAGGTTTTCTGTGCGAGTTGTAGAAATTGTTATTAAATTAAAAAAGGCAAAAAGTCCTCTGTTTGTCTATTGAATAATTTAAACGTTGCAGAAAATCATGATGTTTTAGCTGAACTAGATATGACTTCTATGAAAGTTGTAATTTTCCCATAATTGACAAGTCATTAATTTTCCATATGTCCCACAAAAGATTGGTTCTGGTTTGAGTTGCAATACAAGAGAAGGGAGAAGTAGAGACAATTTCGTCAACACAAATAACATAACAAAAGACTGATCTTGGTTAAAAGCTAACGCTCATCTTTATTTGGGAATAGAAATACCTGTTTGTTTGCTTTCAAAAGAAACTGCACCCACTGTCAAGGGAATAACAAAATAACGAGATACATGAGTATGTGAGCTATTAAAAGGGGTGAATTTATAATCTAAAATATGACCTAATGCACAAAAAAACATGGCAAAATAAAGGAATAGAAACAATAAAAAGGTCGACCGATATATTTCGACAAATCTGTCGTCTACGAGTGGGTCGTAATGAATGAAGTAGTAGTTAAAAAATAATATGTTGTTACAGGTAAAACATCTTTGACATTGTGTGTACAGTGTTTAAAAATAATGTATATGATACAGGTAAAATACATTATGTGATTTGCCTAGCGGTGATTTAACTGTGTATTTATCTGTACATCATGTCCGGTCATTTCTTATTAGCTGATGGAAAAGGACGATAGTTTGACAATGTAAAATAAATGAATAGGTATGGATTAATATAAGGTAATGAAGGGAGGGGTCTTGGAATACCAGCAGCAACCCTATCAATAAAGTATACAAGTGACCCTCGTGGGCTAGTTCTGGAGCCAAAAATTAAAATTCGTGAGTACAGGATTTGGAGATTCACACATTGATGTAGTTTTGTGACATTTCTTTGAATATGGTTCAAGAATTTTGTTGAAAAAGATGAATTCATTTATGAATTCAATATATTTACAGAATATTAAATCGAAATTGTAATTCTGATAACCATAGTCTCCAAACTAAAGACAAACACACTTTTGTCTTGTCGGAGAAATTTGCTCTTTAATTTCAGTCTACGTTAATTGACTCAGTCCCTGCGTACTTTGATTATACAATAAAGTGACCGCCAGATGTGAATATAGCAACCCATATAATATTGCAATGTTACGGCTCTGAAACAACACGAATATTCAGATGGTGGGTAGTGCTTTTAGTGCTGCAAAATATGTACATGTATGTTTATACATATGTAAATCTATGTGTGATTAAGTAAAACAACCAGCAAGATTGGCGGTCCAAGTTTACCTCCAGATGCTTCAACAATGAAATACCTCTCCACAATTGATAACTTTTTTTTTCTGACACATTTCCAGATGAATGCAACAAAATAAAATACATGGTTTTCTACTATTATTAGTGGCTCATCTAAACGAACCGTATTTGTAGATTCTAGACCAGAGAAGCATCAACTGGAGGAATAAACTGATAAAAACGAATATTTTCTGCTAAAATTTTTTCGACCGGGATCGCCTTAAGCAGAAATTGGATGCCTTATATATTTGCATGGCATTCCATCCCTTTCAAAAAAGAAATTCTATTGATGTGAAATTCTTAGAAATATGAGAATCTTGCTTAAAACTCCAAAATTAACTGCAGAGCATGATGAAGATAAATACTCCACACTTTTGTTACATCTACAATAAAGGAACGAAGATGAAATTTTGCAGAACTGTGCCAATGCTGAAAAAGCATTTAAGAAAGTTCAATATTTGATAGAAATACATGAAAGAATAAATGATGCTGTTGAAATTGGAAAAGCAATGCAATAAATTCAATTGCTATAAATAGGGTCATGAATAAGTATATAATACCTGGACTTGGTCCGACAAATGTCCGAATATTGAAACATTACAGGATTGTCCTTGTGAAAATAAAATCATTGGAAAAAAATCCGCAAAACTCTAATCTGTTTGAAATAACATATGAAGAACTGATTGCACTTTACAATTTGGACTGAGAAGAATATCAAAAATGCACACAACGTATTCTAACCAGAATGGTAGATGCTAATTATTTTAATTGTACTAAACACACAGCAGAAAACAATCTTTTAAACTGGTCTATTTTAAGACCGTCGAAAATGTGATGGTTTGATTAAAGAAAACAACCCGAGCCGCTAAAAACATTAACTTATTAGGAGGTAAATTGTATCTGATCTGATTGATTAAAGAGATGATAATAGATCATAACTTACAGATTTTAAACAAGTCATTTTTTGTGGATGTTGTTGCCAAAACTAGACTTGAAACATCAAATATTGAAGGAATTATAATCCATTAATCTTTAAACCTTCATGTACAACATTAATTCTGTCCACAATATGTCGCATTTAATGGCGAACATTGTCTGACTTGATTAAAGAATGGACATAGACATCGATAAAATCAAAGAACCTTAGTGAGCAAGCTCAGATACCCACGCCGTCACATGTCGGAAAATCCCGTTTTATGGAAATAAACAAAAATAATAAAAAAAAAAAAAATAAAATAAAATCCAAGTAGTATTTACATCTCTAGTATATGGAAAAATAAAATAAAAACGTCATATAGAAGAATTTCTAATTCGAACAAAAGATATACCCAATAAGTCATATATTTTGCAAAATAACTGCAAGTATACACATGCATTGTCTCATAAATAACCCAATATCAAAATACCATGCACATTTATTCTCGAATATAAAAACTTCATATCTAGAAAAATATAGTTGTTATCTTGACAAACCATGGTTCTACATGCAGGGCTCTTATACAACAGGTCATTTCACATCCAAACTTCTATGGAAATATCATTTACAAAGCGCATGAATTAAAAAAAAATTGTCCTTCCAAACTTATTAATCCGATGCACAAACTTATTCATAAAGGATATAAAAACAGCATTGTTGTTAAATCTTGTTGGCAAAGATATTGATCAGCTTCTAAATGCGTTACACCGTAAATAAATTAAAACAGTTTTTCTTTATGTCTATAGGAGTCTAGGATGATGTTTATTTCGCTGAACTTGATTACTCTTTACTTAGGGGCCGACTCCGACCTGCCGTTTGGTGTGGGGTTTCCTCACCGTTCATTGAAATCTAATGATGGCTTAGAGTTGTTATTTCTCCCCTTTGGGTCGTTGTCTCTTTGACACATTCCACGTTTCCCTTTTTTCTATTCCATCTTGGTAGTATTTGGCATTGCACAAGATCATATTCTTCTTTCACAATTGATGATGTTGTTATTCGAAATCAATTCAGAAGTATTTCAATTGGAAGTTTCATATGTTAGAAGGCTTGATATCATAGTCAACGATAATTATGTCCTTAGCTAGCTGTCAGTAACTGCGAGCATTTTTCAGGACAGTACCTATGTGTATTGTCCTCATGTTTTATTTACTTCATTGTAAAGGTACTCGTCTTGATAAGTTATACTTTTTTCTAGTTTGATTTTTACTGAGAGTCTTTTTGTGTATCTATTTTTTAGCCATACACTACACATAGGGGGAGGGTTTGGATCCAACAAAACGAGTTTAACCCCACCGCATTTTTTTCGCCTGTCCCAAGTCAGGAATATGTTGGTCATTGGCTTGTCCTTGTCTTCTTATAAAATTTTAGTTTCTTGATATTCAGGTTTTTGGACGTGGTTTGTTTCCATTGATTTATTAACTTTTTACTTTGGGGGGGGG